>JASKGN010035127.1:0-13586 GCA_030556245.1 Falagria sp. GC000072 | reverse complement strand
TTAAAATTAAAAGTCATGAATGTAAGAAACAAAATCATGAGTGCAAATTGATAGGAATTTCTTTGAACTACTTTCAAGTTGAGCTACACATGGGAAAATTAATTGCATTCGATTGGACATGACGTTTAAAGAAGTAAGTAAGTAAATAAATTAACTACCACGAGAGGTAAAAAAAATTCAAAAAAAGAAATAATTGAAATCCTTAACCGACATAATAACCTATTAGTCGCAACAGAGACAAAACAAACCAAGCGCAGAACAATCGAAAATCAGGTTTTATTTATATTCTTGTAAGTTTACTATTATAGTATAATACTATACGTAATACTTGGCTAAATGTCAAAAGATTTGTAAGTAGTAACCAACCAACAAAGAAAAAGAAGAAATGAAACCTTCACACTTTGAGTTCAAGTAACTAATAGAAATTAAAAGTAAATTTATTATTGCATTTTTATTAACTTTTTATGCATTTAACATTTTAATTCAAATAGAGAAATAATCAATTTTTTACTAATGATTACATATTTCGAAGGCTGACAACTTTTCTAGCAATTTTTTTTACATTAGGTTTTCTATTATGTCTATGTGGTCTATGTCAAGTTGAATGTCAGTCATTAGAATAATTTGAAAATTTATTGTTGAACGAATTTATAATTTGGGAAAAGTGAAGCCTACTGACGTATATTTTTAAAACTTGTTTAAAAAATGGATATGGACAGGTATAATTCAATTTTATCTTTTATCTGTTACTAAGGTAACACAGACGATTATAATATATATATTAATCATCATTATAATAATAAATTTAAATTTTTCTTTTATAATTTAAAATTTTTGTATTGATTAACAATTATTACACCACATATTCCTAAAATTAAATTTCAATTGCCCCTCAAAACTGATTAACATAAAAATCGCGAGTATTACGAAATTTAGAATTCCAAACGGAATTTGAAAATCTTCTAAAGTCAAATTTAAATTCTTAATTTTTGTTTAGAGTTCATTAATAATTATAAATACCTAGTTAATAAATGAATGAATATAAAAAGAAACGATATCATTAATTAGAAATGCTAAGCGATATAATGAAAGTGAATAAAAGTTAAGTTCTATAATCTCGATCTTTGCCAGAAAGTTTATTTTCAACATATTATAATATATGTATTAGGATTACATTTTGGAACGAAAGTCACGTGTCTACTTTGTTCAGCGCTAGCCTGCATTAACAGATTATAAAATGTTATTTCTAAATGAACACCGTGTATATACAGATACGCATACATAAAATGTAGTAAAGTAAAAACTAGAGTAAAACAAAGGAAAAGAGAGTAAAATTAACGTTGATATAAGTTATAAATCAATGGATGGAAATTTCCTATTCATTCGCGCGTACAAAGATGTGGGAATTCGGTTAAATGCATAACTCTGTAATATCTCATACCAATATACCATGTAATGCATGCATACATCGATAATATAATTAGAATAACATAAATTAATTACCAGTTAAACATGTAGTATGTATATACATATTATTATAAATTTATATTTTATTTTATATTCTATTTATATACTTAACTTCTATTAATAAATTACAATCGAAGAATTAATAAACTTAAATTCTAAAATTGTAATATTTTTTTCCTAAATTGGAAAATTTAAAATATAATAAAGTAATTTAAAATATATAAAGTAATTTATTACGTATTTACTCTTGTATATAAGCTATTTATAAATTCATATTTAAATAAATTCATAGCAAGTTGAATTTAACATTTTGCGCAAAAATAAACGAGTAACTACGAGTACCTTTCACTGTTGTTTGTTTGTTTTAATTATGCCAGCTAATAATAGATTTACAATTTGCTAAATATGACATGTTATATTACACGATTAAAGTCTAATTTAATTAGCAAAAGAATAAATTTGAACATGTAATATTCGCAATCTAACAAGTTTTAAGTTTAGCAAAGATTCGAAGGGGAATTTAGCCTAGATGACGTACACCACGTGAAGGTAACAAGAATGCGAGCCCTCCAAGTTACGTCATTCTTCAGCAACGCTCACGATTGATATTTTCCCGCATTATTATTATAAATAAATTTACCTATCATCACAACAAACAAGTAACAATGTATAATTAATAATAACTATCTCTTAATTATAGGTCTATATTATTGTATAACTCACACCTTATCACCAATACATTTATTTTGTTTTATCTTTACTTAACTATTGTTTTTACCAACTATTTTTTTAAAGTTAAATAAATGTATATGTAAATACCATTCTAAAATTAAAATTTAAATAAATAAAATAAAACCTTTAGAAACTTACTTGAATATTGCCCATAGTTTGAAAAGCAGTGAAGACAAGCATAAACGCAAATCCTAAAAGGATCACGTTCAAGAAACTTTTTGAAATTGCCATCTTTTCAAGGGTTTAAGTTCGCGCGCGCATTAAGAAACAAAGATTCAGAATATAGATGTGAATGGGTGACTTTGCGAAGAAGTAAAAGTTGATGTGCATTTAATGCACTGCACTGTCGCACGCGTCGAGTAATTATAATTAAAAAAAAGCACGGCGCGCTTGTTATCGCAAGAAAGAAATCAAGTTAACAGACAGAAAACACATTCACGACTGGCATGTTTGGCCACACTCACGCCGGTATTTATAATTCGAATTATGTGCTACTCTGTAGCGCTCTCTAGCGGATGTTCTCGTAATCTTCCTCTATTGGAACTTTCCCTGAAAATTAAATTGGTACTTTAGAATAATTTCAGAAACAATTAATTTTAGAGTTTATATGTTTAATGATTGATATATTCAACATATTCTATTGTTTTTTTTGTTATTAAATTTTGGAAATATGTAGATATATGTAATATGGAAGTGTTTGAAGGGCTTTTGACTATGATAATTTTAACAATGACTTTATAGCATTTTACAAGGCTAATAAATGCGTTGTATTTTCAGCAGTACATTGCCGACCTTATAACATTATTCTTATATTTTATTAAAATATATTTACTCCTAGATCAATTGCGCAATCACCTATTGTTATTCAACTCTAATATTATGTCTCTTCCAGTAATAAATGTAGCACAAAGTGTTCAAGTAATTTTGACAAATTGCTCGCATTAGCTTGTGTTTACTTTGACACAGTTTTAAGAAACATTTTGTTTGGCCGTGGAAAAAAACTATCAATGAGTTAAATTAAATTCAAAATATACTTGGAGGCGCTTAAATATTTAGTTTAAAACAATTATAAATTAACAAAGAGCATCAATACAAAGCCACGTGTATGAGTTTAATAATTGTCATAGTATTTTTTAATTTAATCCCATTCTATTCAAACATATTATTTTAAATTATACTATATAATGATATAACAAGATATATAACAGAAAAAAAACAAGAACGTACATTTCCACTACACATCAGTACAATAAAATGTTAAATTTTATAACTAGGAGGTGATAACAATGCTTATCTTCAAGGTTATGTAACTATAGTAATTGTGGTATATATTTTTGCTTCAATCAGCTTCAATTGTATTTTATTGATTTTTATTCCAAATTTGCATATTATAATTGAACATAGGCAACTATCATTACAGAAATAAAATATTTTATTATAATAATCCAAATAATCTATTGAGAGGTTTAAAATAATCACTAATTAATAAATTTAATTAGAAATTAATTATTTTATATTAGTTTTAATTGTTTTGTGTTAAAACAGTATTTACTAAATAATTGCATTTACAAAAATAAAGTTAGAAACGGTGTATGACTATAGGCAACCAACCAATCTTATCTACATGACAGTAACAAACAAAATCGTGATCGTGATCAACCCATTGAATCCCACCCGCGACAGTAGCAAAAGTCCGTCGAAGCGAGCAAGAGAAAGACGACGAAAAAATAGAATAACACAAGTCGCATGCAGAGATATGCAACATAGTGCAAATATACCGAACAATTGGATTCCGTGATGTTTGAAAAGTTTATTTTTATACGAGTGATTCATCTGGTTTAGTTTTAAGGCAACAACATTGAAAATCCCAATTTCCAACGGCAAATATACCATCATCGAAACGATCAAGCAAGCTGACAAACAAAAGATATAATTGGCAAATACAGCAGATACGGCTACACACACGCAACAAGGTAGAAGACGAAAAGAAAGTGTCGCAAGCGCGTACATGCAATGATCTCATCGATATCTTGCTCAGCTGCTCCGATCGGAAAATCATATTCATGTTATGTATGAATCCCACAAGCACTCTAACAATAGTCTGGGATCTATGACATAAATGCAAAAACTACTAGTTATTGTACAATCGTGTCTTCCAGCACGGGATTACCAGGCATAGGTTGTAGTCATGAAGAAACAATTCCTGCGAGTTAAGCAGTTGGCTGACCAAACATTTTTAAGGTGAGTTTGATTCGAATATCTGGAATTTGCATTCACACAAGGTATCGATATAATCAGGCAATTCATGTGAAAATACTTTGGTTTTATCTTATCATAGGTTTAAATAATTTTTGTACATTATGAGTTTGATTAATGATACAATGCTATGTGCTGAATTCGAATAAAAAAACAGTAAAATTTGTAATTATAATTTGTAGAATCTTCTAATTTCAAGAAGAAATCTATGTATGTAATTATTATTAGGGTACCAAAATGTAATTAAAATGTACATAATCACAGAGTACACTAGGCTAAAAAACTTATAAATTTTATTAGCCTTGAGCTTCTGGTGGTCATTCTGGCATAGTGTATAGCTATTAGACCGAATGTCTATTTACATATAACACAAATTATACAGTTTAAGTTGGTTGAACATTAAATTTATTGGAACAGAGTAAAATTATTAATACATTCCATTCCATAATCTGTGTATTATGATATTTACTTACTTAGTCATATTTGTAATTTTGTAATGATAAGAATATATTGGTAGTGTTATCATAAAGTATTTCCAATGATTACACTATTTTCCTAAAATTCTAGAATCAATGTGTTTATATATATCCTGATAATAATAAGCAGCTAATTAAAAACTCAATTAAAGTATAAGAATGATAATGAATTTAAAAAATCAGTCAAAATATAAAGTTCAGTAAATTTTAAATATAGGTCGAGTATACAGAAATCATAATCATTGTTATATATACACAACAGGTCAAAAGCAATTTCTTCTTTATGAGTTTTAATAGAATAATGATCTTTATATAAACGAAACCAGTTCAGTTCTTAATGTCCATCGTAACATACAATATGTAATGTTCTCTGCTGTTTTGTATATTTGTTGACACATTAATTGAGCTTCTTCCTGCCATTGTACCAATACATTAACACATTGAAAAATTTAATTTCTGATTGCGAAATTTACAGAGCCGACAAAAGCGAAGGACTTAATCAAGATGAATTGCGAAATGCCGATATCAGAGTCGAATTCATACAGAAAACTCTTACGGAAGTGGGGAAAAAATTACCCACTGCAGTCACCGAGCAGGAAAAGAGGATGGTACGAAATAAATATTTAAACTTGAAATACATGTCTAAAGACACAATTTTAATTTATTTTAATATTGTAGAAAAAATATGATGAATACAACATTAAGATGTGTATTGAATCAGCAATGCAAGATAACGAACTAATAAAAGATGCTCTGCTATACTTTGTACTAAAAGAGTCTGCAAACACAGAAGGATTACTTGCAAATGAAAAATTTGAATATGAAAAGCAAATCGAAGAACATGTGAGCTTTCCAATTAATCAAATTCTTGAAAAGGAATTACCTACAATTAATAAGCAACGAAAGCTGCTAAATAAACATATTTTAGATAAAGATTCCGCTACAAATAGATATCAGGTGAGATATAAACTTAATTTTTTTTAATTTTTAATGAAATGAAACATTTAAGTGCTTTGTAAATAACGTAATTTAATTTTATCTTCAAAATTAACTTATTTTATTTTTGATCATTTTTAGAGTGCTAAAAAAGTTGGTACTCATAAGGAAAGCAATTTAAAAGAAGAAGCTGACGAAGCAGATATGAAACTTGACCAAAGTCGTGATTTATTAGCAACAGAAATGTTTGGTCTCCTTCGACGTGAAAATGAAATATGTACGTTTTTCCTACAGTTGTTGAAAATGCAACGATCTTATCATGAAAGTGCCTGTAAATTACTTCAGGATATCATTCCGCGATTAGAACAAACCGTCGGTGAAAATAAAATAAAACCGATATTCGGCTGTTGTTTAGAGAATCATTTAAAATCTAATAACAGACGGATTGCCTTCCCATTAGAAGTATGCGTATTATCTTTAATGGAACTTGGTATGTCTGAAGAAGGATTATTTCGATTGACGGGAAGCGGTTCCAGAGTGAAACGATTGAAGTATTCGATTGACTCAGGTTGCTTCACATTACCTCTTATACCTGAATATAAAGACGTCCACGTGCTCGCTAGTTTACTGAAGATGTACTTGCGGGAGCTTCCCGAGCCACTATTAACGTACAAATTGTATAATGAATGGATTAAGTGTATGGATTATGTCGATAATGAACGAGTAGCTGCAGTGCAGACTGTCTTAGGTAAATTGCCACAGTGCAATCGTGATAACTTGGCTTTTCTTATGCAATTCTTAGGGAAACTAGCAAAAAATCCCGATAATAGAATGACTACTTCAAATATTGCTATTGTGATGGGACCGAATTTGTTATGGTCGCAAGAGAAAGAAGAAATTAACATGCAGCTATGTTCGACTTTAAATATGCTCGTCGAATTGTTCCTAACTAATTTGGAAGTTTTATTTCCCGTTGACATGATGAAATACACTGAGATCAAACCAAGCGAGTTAATTGATCCCGAGGATTTTATTCGTCCTGAAGTTACTTGTCTGCGGCAATCTACACTTTTCGAGAATGATGGACAGGAAACTGCTAGTCCCAAACCGTCGAGTCGAAAGAAAACACGACATGCTCCTGCTCCACCTAGCATGGCACGAGTTGAAGCTGATAATGGAACAAACCATGACAATAATTTTTATCATTCTGCAGTGGGTACTGCCTCCTTAAATCGCCCGCACAAAATACGCACCGAAAGCAATAAACTTCAACAGGAGAGCAACCCCAATTCCAGAAGATCAAGTCTTGTACTTGATGTCGAAACAAATTCGCAGCAGCAACAGAGCCAACCAACCCTAGTCAATGTAGATAGTAACATGGTTAAAGTAACATCCACAGAAAGTGAAACTTCTGTAAATGCAATTACTAACAATCACGACATGATTACCACAACTACACAAACACCACCGGTATCAAAACCTGTGGCAGCCCCAAGAACATCAATTCTTACAGACACTACAAACAAATTACAGAATGATTCGATGAGTAAATCTTTGAATTCAATAGAAGATGATCAGGTGTTAATGCGACCGAAATCCACGGAAGAATTGGAACCAAGACGTTTTAAACCTGCAATACCTTCGAGACCTGCTAGTCTGCGAGGTCCAATATCTAGAAACCATGATTCCGAACACACTATTGTTAAGAGTTTCAACACTCCTTATACACAACAACCTAGTTATGTGAACATACATACCAAGACTTTTCCTACTGGGCATGACAACCAAATCACAGAAAAGGAAAAGTTTCTTGGACATACTAAACCTCTAGAGAATAAAATTGGAGATATAAATTCCAACAATTCGAAACCTGAGGTTCCTTCAAAACCGCCGCTTATGAAATCAACAGAAAAGCTTGACGTTGAATCCATCCCACACGAAAAAGTTAACGGCAATGCAAATAAAACTAGTCATGTGCGGACGCGTTCCGATGGTACCATCGTCGATGTGCCAACTCCTGGCATTTTACAAACGCCACCATCGCCAAGAAATCTTAATAAACCATCACAACCTCCTCCGCCACCGCCTAACACGGCACCCAAAACTAAACCAGAGCCTGATGCAACAAATATTCAACAAGCAACAAATTAACATTTGGTGCATTTCTACGTCGCGCTTATGAAATCACAAATTGCATTATATCAGATATAACTAATCTATAGCCAAATTGGTGCTTTTATGAGGATATTTACATACTTTAATCTAATCGCCAGTTAACAATCATTATACTTTGATAAAGCAAAGAAATATCCTCCTTCGACACATTTGCATTTTTATATAAATATTATATATATAATTTATTTTATTCTATGTAGGAAACATACACCGAGTTCGAGTATCAACGTGATCAGATAAAAAACAAAGTTCAAAGACTTAATAATCAAATCGTGTAAAATTCTTACTCACAATTAGATTGCAATTATTAAAATTATACAATGCATTAAATTTTCGACGCTTTATGTTTCTATATAATAACTAAAAAATCGTTAAACGTAATATCACGTGATTATTTTACTGTTTCACATGTGAATTACATGATTAGTCGTTTTTACATGTTATAGTCGAAATTGTTACTTTTTATTCGTTGACTAAAGCTAAGAAATGCACATGTTTAAAGAAGTATTTTGAGTTGACTGAAGAAATTTCTTCAAGAGTTGTTATTAATTAGCAATTGCCCTATTAATTCAACTCGACATTGCTTTTAATAGAATTATTATTGAAAACAAATTGTTTGTAAATATTATGAGTATTTTCTGTTCACGATTTTATATTTAACTATCGCTATTTTAAAAGATATTCTACCATTGTTATAGGATTGTGATCACATATCATAGCTATTTACCATTTCGAAAATAATAAAAATAAAACATGTGATTATAAAATATGTTACTTCTTGCAAAAATTATACAAAGAAAACGTAGAAATAATGTTCATTGAAGTAATTTATTAGTTAAGGGTATTATTTCATTATATAAATTGTAAACAATTATAGATTAGACTAAGCTAATTTAGATGTGCAATTTTTCAGAAACTCTTTCACTGTGTCATCACTTGCTGCATTGAAAGCATCCAAACCATCATTATCTTTAATGAACACATCAGCTCCAGCACCCAACAGTAGTTCAATGCAATCCAAATGACCACAACTTGATGCATAATGAATTGCAGACTGCCCATCAGCATCTATAGCATTAACATTAGCTCCGTTTTCTAGAAGAATTTTGATAATTTGTGTAGATCCACGATCAGTAGCCCAATGTAGTAAACACATGCCATTGTCATCTAGTTGGTTGATATCGTAGCCAGACTTATCTGAAATAAGGAATTTCTCGACTGCAATATGGTCACCAGTTTTAATCAAATCAACAATTCCATGGTCTTGTTCTTCTTCACTGTCAGATGGTTTCTGTAATGTGGATACAGTAACCCATCCCTCTTTGCTCTTCGTTTTTGCAGGTTTGCGCTCATACTCTGAATCCAGCTCTTCAACTAATTCGATGTATTTACTTTTTGCTGTAGCTTTGGGCATATCATCAAGGGCATTCCATGCATCCCATTTTGACTTTGCTTTAAAGTCATACCAACTAGGCCGTGGTATATTACATTTCCCTTCTATTGCTTGCTTATAAAACCCATATAGAGCCAAAAGGGTATCGTTATTCAAGCTAGAAGCAAGAGTTTGTACTCTATTCGCTGCACTTTGGAATTCTATTGTTAGATCATCCTCTTCATCATCAATGCAAAGTTCTTCAAGGTCTTTAAAGGTATCTTTATCTATATCCATAACTAATAATTAAAGCCTACGATTTTGACTATGAAATATTTTATTAACACGCTACGTTCATCTGATTGAAGTTTTTAATTGGCAGGTTCAACCTTCAAATTATTGCCTTCCAACGTGTGGTTACCGGATTTCGTTGCGTTTTCAAAACCTTCTTTATTACTGTAAACAACAAAACCGTAATTCTTCGATAAACCAGTATTCTTATCAAAAACCACAGAAGCAGAATTTACGTGGCCGAATTTACTAAAATATCCTTTCAATTCATGGGTTCCAATAGTCCAAGGAATGTTGGCAACATATAATTTGAGACTTTGACGTATTGCTGAGGCCATAATTTAGCGGCAAATTTCGATCAATTGAATACAATGGTCACCAATTAATTTATGAATATCCAATCCCGTATTTGAGCCGAGTTGTGAAATGGAATGCACTTGACACTTCAACTGCCACTTATTCAACAATGATTCAATTGTCCAATCAGAGCTTCGTTCCTGATATGTGCAAAGAAATTTCGCACCTGGATTTAAATCCAATACATATGATACAGTCACAAGAATATCTTCAAATATTGTTGGATCATAGAAGCAATCTGAGCCCAGAATCAAATCGATGTCACCCAGTGATTCAAAATTATTTAGGAATGAACCCCAGGTAAGTCCAATTAACCTGATGTTCTCATCAAGTATGAGATTATTTAATATACAACTTCTTTGTATATGTGCTAATGATTTAGGTAGAGTGGCTGAATCACTTAGTGTTACTTTAGCTCCACACTTTGCTGCTAATATTCCAGGCAGTGCTGTGCCTGAGCCAATTTCCAGAATATTTTTATTAGCTATCGCTTGTCGATTCTCCCATAGAAACCAAGCAAGAACTGGAGCTGAAGGCCAGGTATAAAATGAATAACTTGCTTGTAGCAACTAAAACATAATATACATGTTAACAAACCTTTGAAAATTATACATCAAAATTAAGAAAACTAACTCAAAATGTATGATTAGAAGAAGAGTCAATGGGTTATGTAAGAAACTACAGGTATAGAACAAAATACGCCCATTTACCAATATTTATTGTAAATATAATTAAACTGGTAATTGTACCTCTGGGATGACTATTTCCAACTTTTCTTCCTGCGTTTCACCCTTATTATTCACTTTTGAAGTAAATACAAATCGCTTTAATTGTTCAGTGACACCATCAGTCATTTGGATGTTTCAATTAAAAATATTATATTGATAAGTGTATTTTGTTCATAGGGGAAGTTTATTTTTGAGACACATTGTTTAACAAAAAACTAGAGACAATATTTATAACAATAATACCATACCTCACGTGTTACCGCTGTGAAACAATGGCTACGTCAGGCTGTGCATTTAATGCATATTTAATGGCTTTAGACTTTAGGGTCTTGCATGATCTTGTAGTTTTTAAGTTTAATATAAGTTGGCAATACTGCCCAGGAATTATGATTCTGTTTGCCACTAGCGAACGCTGTAGGAATATTATTCAAAGTTATAATTTAATATTATTTTTAGAATAACATATGTGTATATAGTGCTTCCAATGATTTTAAGGATCAGTAAGGACTGGTAAGGACTAAATTAACACTGGTTGAAGTCATACAGTTTACGATTACAATAAAATAATGATCAAGCTATGCGTTCCCAGATGTCACAGTAAGGTTGCAAATGTAACAAAAGTTTCAAACTTTACAAAAAATTAAATAGCACATCTTTGTTATACTTTTCAAATTGTGTTTTAATTAAAAATTTATACCACAAGTTAATAATTGGTGTAACCATGTGTATAATGTTTTGTAATTTTAAGACCTTATAGGATTATTTTGCTTTTTTTTGTTATTTTCAAGACTAGCAAATATTAGATTAACTAGAACATCTTTATCTTGATATATTTTAATGGTAAAAAAATAGGATTTTTTTATATAATACTTCTACTGTTATAAATGCAACGGTTACGCAAGACTGACTGCGTCTACCTGTCCGTAGATGACCTTGCTTCGTCCCTTACATGCCCTTTAACTTTTTGAATCCGGGGTTTCTTTGTCAATAAGCCATACATATAAACAAGACTCTAATTTCATACCATCAATATTTTATCAACAATCAACCCTTTTCATAATTAGTTCTTCGCCTTTCAAATTATTTGCTTATGATTATAACCCCAATCATATTTAATTTAAAAATGTTACAATTTCTGTATGTTACACAGCCCTTCTTCGGGAACATCATACGCGCAGCATGCGAACAAAAGGTATCCGTCCCCATCCATTGAAAGATACGAGGGCTTCGGCTTCGAAGCCGGTGGTAACCATGGCAACGCAATCGGGGTACATGCAGTACCGCGCCGAATCCGCGCTTTGGCGCCGCGCCGCACCGGCTTCAGCATGCGATCGACACCGTGGAAGTCGCGAGCGCGGAGTGAAGAGCAAGAGTGTCGAAGTGAAAGTCGAGTTGGCAGGTTGGGTTCTTGTACATCGTCATCCTTTCCTCTTCTTCGTCGTCGCGAAGTGGCATTCTCATTACATACCGTCCATCGCGTCGCCGTCTTGTCTGCTCGAGTTCGTTCATTCAGTCGCAATTCGCATTATATCCTTGTCAAATTATAAATTCAATTAAAATCAACTACAATTCGTGAATCGTAATATAAATCGTGCTATGATACTTATCATCCAAATGGTGCAATAATAATAAAGAAAACAGTTCATGTGTGAATTTGAGAAAAGCGGGAAGTCCGCAACCTGTGCTATGTGAGACGTCAAAACCCGGCACGACTTACAAAGCATGAGTGCCACCGACAGAATGGTAGTTACAACAGAAGGGGTGACATCCCCAAGTTGCAACTACGGAAGATCCGGCGTGCTAGAGACGCATGTCCGCGGTCAATGGTATCGCGTGTTCGTCACGCTCGAGGATGATTATCTCAGTATCACATTGGACGAATCCTACGAGAACACAACGACTTTAAATGGCACTCTTAATAATAACATTGAGACCCCAAGTGGGCTCAGTGACACCCCTGAGGTTCCTGATTCCGTTGCCAATCAGAAGCGATCGGTGCGAGTGGTTAAGTCGGATAATAATGGATTGGGGATTTCTATCAAGGGAGGCAAAGAAAACAAGATGCCGATTTTGATCAGTAAGATTTTCAAGGGGATGGCAGCGGATCAAACTGAAGAGTTGTATGTTGGCGATGCGATTCTTTCGGTCAATGGAGAAGATCTTCGAGAGGCTACTCATGACGAAGCTGTGAAAGCTCTTAAACGAGCTGGAAAAGTCGTGGAACTTGAAGGTAAGCAAATAAACCAGAATTCACTTAGATTTATGAATCAAAAATTTGCCCTACTTACGGTTTGTTCACGGGAAGGAAGATCAGGACATGATCCTTCACTTGTCACTTCCTTCTGTCAGCTCACTTAGAAACGCCAACGACGCAGTCCTCTGGAGGTTTTATCTTAATACGTCGCTTGTACGACTGTTCCACCTGTAGTTAACATGAACATGTGCATCCTTTTCTCTTTTCTTTCTCCTTGAAGAATGTAACAAGAAAAAGAAGCGAACGAAGCGTTGAGTCAGCACACGAGATTCTTGATATGTATGAGGAAAATTGCAGAGGGAGAAGGAATTGCGTATATGTATAAGGATGTTAGTGAGAAGGTGATAGAAGAAGGACAGGCGGGAAACAACTGGGAAGCGTTTGCTTTCTTGCTGGCTTGTGAGCATTATGCGGATATTGTATGCAATTTCCATTATGGAAAACGAATTCTAGCTACTCTTGTTCTTCTTATATTGTTTGAACGAGCAGAGAAAAGACACTTTGCATATCTCCACTCAACTCAAGACTTCTCTCTGCTTTTT
>JASKGN010035117.1:0-21701 GCA_030556245.1 Falagria sp. GC000072 | reverse complement strand
TTGCTTTGATCAATTTAACTAAATCGTTTGGATTTAAAGAGGTGAAGATTAACTAATAGATAGGAGTGAAGTTACATTGTGAGTATGTTGTAATCTATACAATGTTGTGGGACATCATGATGGTGAGTTGCAGACATGTGGAAAAGTTTATTCTTATCTCGCATAACATCACATCTCATCTTCATCTTCATCTCGATCTACGATTATGAATATATCAAATATCACTGTTGTGTCCAAGTGTAATTTACACGTGAATCACTCTGCAGGAGGTTTTATGGTTTTGTAACAGGTATACATACTCCAGGTTATATACAGATGGATCATTTTAAATTTTCTAGAATTTACTTCATAATTTGAACGTCGCTTTATATTTTTTTCCCGCTCGTGCGTAATGTGCTTCTTACCACACTCCTAACGTAATACTTATTTTCCGAGGTACGTAGGAGCGTGATGCCCCAATCTAGTGCCATGCTGATTCATATTGAGTTTAAAATAATTTTGACAATAGAATTTTTTCAAATTTTAAAATTTTAAATAAAGACCCTATAGATTAATATAATTTTTAATTATATAAAAATTGAAAAATAAAAATAAAAAATAAAGTAACATCTTATTTCCCCCAAGAAAATAAAATTAGAAGACGTGCAAATCAGAAAATCCAATGTGGCACCTGACGGCACCTTGAATACGGAATTAGTTGCAATGGGAATGTTGTAGATACATACGTCTGGTGAAGCCCTTCAAGACAAATTATGATCGCATGAAGCTGTGAGTTTTCACTTCACACCACTTCCCAAGGTATTAAGGAATTTGTACCTTATACTTTTCATCCATAAAGGGGAATGAATATACTCGTATATTATTATGTTAGCTTAGATAACGTTATTTTTCCTCCATTCTTAATTTTTATTTAACTTTTTACATTTTTCATGTTTTCGTCTATTAAAAGCCGTATTCCTGACATTTCACTATTTCATGTTAACGTCCAAGTCGTGTTACGTTTTAATTGCACCATGTTGGGCACTCACCTAACATCATCATCATCGTGCTGCATCCCGAACCATATCAAAGAAGCAAGCGAAGAAAAATTGTAATTGCTGCGCAGGATTAATGCGCGTCGCGTTCTTTTACGAGACAGAAGGCAATTAACTCGAAAAAGATGTGAAAAGCGTAAAACCTCGAGTTCTTATTACCTGCCAGCTTCACTTCTGGATTACTCAACTTATTTATTCTGCGAGAATCCTAGAAGTTTGATAAATCTTCTAGGTACCGAAACTTAAAATAAAGAATAAAAAAAGATTAAAAATTTTAAATTTTGTTTTTAATTTATTTTTATAAGTGCAATAAAAATTCTAATTTTGAACTTTTAAGAAAACGTATAAATTTCAGTTTAGTCAAGTTTTGTTAATTAAAGTGAAAAGGAGCCTGAGAAAAAGCTTGTTAAACAATTAACAAGAAACAAATTTGTCACTTGCATGCTCCTGTTTCTGGATATTATTTAGTTAGTACATGACTTGCATCTATTTTAATTTTCTTCCAGAAGTTAGACAAATTCTTATGTTTCATAACGATCCTGACAGTGACACGCCTCTCCACAGTTAGTTTAATTAATACTGGGAGTAAAAACAGCAATTTTCTAAACTTTTCTGAAGTCAGGACCGTACTAATAACAAAAAATCATCTGAATAAAAATTTAATGAATCAATAAATTGAAATCTTTTTATTTATTTCTTTCAATTTAAGAAAATAATCAAAAAATGATAATAAATTTCATCACCAAACTAATTTCGGTGCCCGTTATTTGTTTTCCTGAAGTTTCTACAGCCATAAAATACAATTCGTGAATTATGAATATTTAATAATCAATTGATGCGATGCTATAGGTATATCTAGATGGTAAGAATTGAGCGCTCGTGTGCATGTTTGTTTTTAAAATGGAAATGAGGAAATAACTCAAGCCGAGCATGTCGGAGGTGCCGCAGTTTGGGGATTTATGATCATGCCGACCCACCCACTTCCACATTAATATATTATCATCTCTTGCGTTCTCGTCCTTAATTCTCTCCCCGCTCATATAACTTAAGGGATTCTGGTATGAATTAAGAGTGCTCAATGGGTCGAACGTAAACTTGCATCAGTTGGCGCTTAAAGGAATTTTAATGACACGAGCCTACGCTTCACAAATGGAGTGAGTAGAAAACAAACACATTCATAAACAGAAAATTAAACACATTGCTTTTCTTAATGAAAATCTTTTTTGTTTGTTTTAAAAAAGTTTCAATTTGCTTAAGGGCAAATTTTAAAATTTCAACAATAAATTTTAACTGTTACAAGTGTTTAAAACACTTAAGAAGTTTGGTATTGTCATAGTCTACTCAGTACGAACTTAATTAATTCTTTCTTTAAGTAAAGTAGTACAAAGTATTTGCTAACTCATTCAAAGTAGAGAATTGCTATCTTTACAAGAAATCGCAATTAATACAGAAGTTCGGAAGTTGTTATCTTCTCGCTTTACTGTTAAGCTACAAGCCAAAACATTTTGTTTGGCAACATACTAAATGTAAACACTAAAATTAGGTATTAAACTAGTTTCAGATAAGAATAAGATTCTATTACTTTGAGCATATATGTAAGATACAAAGTCTTCTCCCCAAAAAGAATAGTGAGCAATTTGTAATTTTGTACAATGATTCAGATCTAGTTCCAGTTTACTGATTTAAATAGCCATTATGTAAGCACATGTAAGTACTTACTTACGGAGTATATTACTATACTATATACATTTAGAAGAAAATATTTAATGCGTTAGTTATTGTGCTGTTTGATATCTTCTCCATTTAATAAATGAATTTTATAATTCAATTCTTAGTTGGAACATTATATGAGAAAACAATTGCGAGATGAATTAACTCACGCGTAATACACTAGTTTATATTACAATTAATATGTATAAGATGATACTTTAGATAAGTACAATGAAATACATGCTAAGTAAAGACTGGTATCTTTTAAGTTATATGCGCATGACAAGTGTGCGAATAATAAAAATTGTACTCAGACTTATTATACTTAAATTGTTTTCTTTATGTATAAAAATTTATAAAAATTAATCATTTATAATTTGAAATATAAAAACAAAATTTCTAGAAATCATGATTTTTTCCTCTTCTTGCTTCTTCTCAAAGTTTTAAATTTTATAGACCTCGAAGATGTCGTGACTAAAAATTATGTCAGGTTAATTCCAAGGAAATAATTTCTTCATGTTTGAGGTCTGTCATTTTGCAGATACCGACAGCTACTGAACAGAAGCTAATATAAACAAAAGCAACAAAAAACGAAGAAGAAAAATTAAATACACGACAGAAGTTTAAAAAGAAAAAAATCATTTCTTATTTTGAATGACAACTGAAAATTTTTAATTTTAAATTATTGACAATCGTCACCTGAATTTAAAATTTTTAGTAGTTGTGTACATGCCATAGATATGCATGTTCAGTGCAGGTACGAAAACACCAATTGCAGTGTAAAGTTGTTTGTGAACTAAACAACACCATCACGCATATCTACTAATTGTACATAATTGATAAGATAGACGATGGAAGCTCAGTTGCATGCAGTGATATTTCTTCCAAAACAAACAATTAGTTTTTTTCCTTGCATGTCACCGCACGAAATGCCATAATTACCTATAGAGCTACTAGAATTAACTCTTAAAATTTGTTGTTTTTTTATCTTTTCTATTTCTATTTTTTTCAAAATCAAAATTTTTAAAAATTTTAAAAAATTAAAAATCAAAAATTTCATCTTAACTTCAAAGTCGAAAGAATTACATGAATACATCTTGTTAATTTCTACGACCTACTACACACCTTTCAAGTGTCTATCTAGCTCTGCAAAATGTTGATGAGTGTCGATGCGGAAGACGACACAAGTTCCGACACATTAAACATAATCCTCAAAAGCCGTGACTCCCCAAGTCGATAATAAATTAAAATTAAAATCTAATAGAGGAAACCTCAAAACCCCATAACTAATCCAAATCTTTTACTGATGTTTGTTATACCTTATATGGTACCCCAATACTATTGCCATTTCCAATTCCCATTTCGTTTCCTTCCTTTCTCTTTATTTATTAAGTCTGTTTATTTATGCTTTCCGGATTTATGAGCAAACGGCTGAAAGAGTGTGATGGTTGATGGTGGTGTGAAATTCGAAACGTCTGCGAGCCACGTTGGCGCCACTTTATGCTCTTCATCACCGCCTCTTGGACATTCGATCACACCTCCACCCTGAAGTGTTTCAAGAGTCAGCCAGACTCCATTTACTTTTACGAATGTAGAAGTTTAACGTTTGCTTAGATATGTTAAACTGTAGTAGCTACATAAGAAAAATTAACCGAGCGTCCAACTAGTAATTGAGAAACTGCTGAATTCAACTAATTCGTTCTTTTTTCTTACTTAGTTTTAGAAAATAATATGGGTCATTAACTTGGGGAAAAAATTGAGATTTTCTTAATTTTTAAAAAAATTAAAATTTTGTTTTTAATCAGTGGCGTAACGTAAGGTCCTGGGAAGCGTTATTTCCTAAGATGACTCCTGACCAGTCCCCGGAACTTAAAGTTCCCGGCGAGGTATGAAAATATTAAAAATGTATTTTTAAATAAGAATATGTAAAGAATAATTTACATGTAAAAGAACAACATGTACTTCACCTTAAGCATATATTGAAACTTAAACACGAAGCAAAGAACAACGAATGTGAATACTTTGGTAATACATCTACTCCCCGAAAACCAATAAGTTTTATTACAGCCGGTTGAAATTGGTTTACAAATTGAATCCCATCCCTTTCGGTAAATGCGAGCGCCTGAATATAAACCGAAACGAAATTTATGGCTTTCTTGAGGCGAGCCATTCGTCAGTTTTTTCTCCGTGCGTTGTTTGTTCTTGCCCAGCTCTCATTCACTCGTTTTTACGTTTTCAACACTACCAACACTAAACTTCTTCTGCCCAACATGAAACTTATGTTTTATATATTATACAATTGTACTGAGTGTACTTAAATATCCAAACCCTATGAAATCCAGACTTAAAAGTGTTATGGGTAATTAAACACCCTGTATAGAGCATGTATAGCTTTATATAGTTTTGTATTATATATAAAAGCATAAATGCATTTGGATTTGTACACCGGCGCTTTGCAATCTGTAATAACTTATTGTATATTGGTCCAAGTCAGAGTTAAGCTCGGAGCACTCAGATTCTTGACTCTAACTTAGGTTATGTTGGCTCATTTGTTTATTTATTTGTTTATGGTTGGCATATTGGTTTATGCTTTATTGTTTTAGCTTTCCTTTCCTTCTTTGTTTTATTTCATTTTTCTTCAAGTTTGGGAACTGTAGGTTTAGAGTTTATGAGCATTGGAGAATCAGAATATTCATTAATCGTATGGTTCTAGATATAGATTCGAATTTATCCAATTTAACATAACATGATTTAAGATGTTTTTGTAAAACTGCTCTAGATCTATGTAATTTCTTGTAATTTCCTGTTTTCATGCTATAAAAACACTAATAAAGATAACAAAATAGTATTACCATAAGTTGTATCAACAATAAACTTATCTAACTTGTAATAAATATGATAATATAATTAAAAATGAAATTTCTCATTTCAGTATGAAACAAATGAAATCCCATTATGAGTATTCATTCAAATGTAAATACGCAAAGAGATAAATCAAATTTATAAGGCTATTAACTCATTTACGAATATAAATAACTAATTTAAGAGATAATCAGGTGCGCGGCTTGCTCGAACAACACAACAGACAAAATTAAACATGAATTTAGTATATAGAGGAGTTGTATATACGAATGCTGCAAGTACACAGATAAATTGTACAAACCGAAAGAAATGAAGAGGTGATGTGGGTTGGATGAGGAGTAAACGAGGAGGAAACACTATGCCAAGCGTGGACAATTATGTCCGTCGAATAAGATCATTTATTTTGTTGTATGCGCAAAACTGACATTTTCATATTCCATTTTAACGCCCTCTTCCGGTTATATTTCTATCATTTCTTAAAAGGTAAATTTTGAGATTTTAAAAATAAATTCTAAAATTTGAAAATTAAGACATTTCTCCAAAATCTATAAAATAATCGGAATTTATAGTAAGTCAGAATGATGACTTGACGAAAAGATAAAATTTCCGTCTTGAGTATCTTCATAATCAAATTATCTCGCATCTAAACTCCTTGTTTGCCGCGATTTATGAGAATGAGAAAATTCTCCCGTGTGATGATGATTCGGCAGCATCTTCGACTCGCAATCAGTCAGAAAAGAAAAACTCTGAGACGAAATATAACCAACAGAGAAAGAAATTCGGATTCTAATAAAAAAAGAAAAGAACTCGAGGCTTGAACAAATACAATTAGCGACTTTCTTTCTCTGTCTTTGGTTTTTTGCTTAATAAACGGGTTCGAGGTGCCGCGACGCCCCCGGCTTCCGAGCGGCGGTCTCCGACGATAATAATAGGTCTCAGAATTTTTTTTCTTTCATCTCTTAGGACTGAGTCTGTTCGCTCTTGGTTGATTCTTATGAATTTCTTTTATGATTATGAACTTCCAGTCACGAGGAAGTTGTCGTACTTGTAGTGAGATTCCCTCCAGGTGTATTTACTACCTGTAATTTGGCTTTTTGTTTCATTTTCTGAGTTTATTCAGTAATTTGTTAATTTTTAAAAAATTAAAGGATTTGTAATTTAACTCAGTAATAAAAGATTGAAAGAAAACGAAGGATAAGAAAGCAAGTTGTGGAAGCTCTCTTGTTGGATTTATTGCGTTGTTAGTTTGGGGACATTTTCCACGAGGTGCGTATCTTGTTATCCTCGAAGGACAACAATTCTTACTAAGCGAGTAAATAAGTAGTACATTCACTAAAAATGTTTCTATTTTATTTTCACAAAAATTTACACAAAAAAATGTTAATTAAAAAATAATAAAAATAAAACATTTCTCAAAGAAATCAGTTCTATCATTTTGCAGAAATGAAGACATTCATGTCATGTTTATCTGACTTCTTTTTAAAAAGTTTAAAATAGCCATTTACTGAAGGTTGGAAGAAAGAAGATGAATCAAAGTTAGTGTATAAAAATCTTGAATAAAATCTTGAATAAGCAGTCAGTCTTTCTATGAATACCCAAGTTAAGAACATCAAAGCAACGCGCCTTGATAATCACCTTGCAACAATCATTAAAATCGATTCAGATCTTACTATAAAGCTATAGTGTTTGTTAGTTAGCTACATACATTAATATTTATCCATTAATCCTTTCCTATTGTTATTGTTAGTTTTATTAAATTGAATTTACTTATAGTTTAGTAGTCAAAGCATAACCGACTGAAAGCTGTGCGTTATTCAGTAGTACTTTAAAAATAATATAATTTTAAGTATAGAAACCTTCTGATTATGTGATTGATTTGAACTTGATGCTATTGTCAATCGCTGGAGACTTATGACTAAGTATTATATTCAATTAGGTATATAAAAGGTCATTAATCAGTCAATACACCTAACATAACCAGAACTAACTTAACTCAACTTAAGTTTATGATTTCTTATGATTTGTTTCATTCCTGTTGTTTATTATCTATAAGAAATAGCTTAGCAAGTTCAAGCAAAGCAGCCCATCTCCTGTTCCAATGAATAGGTAAAAACATCCTAACAATTTCTAACCGTTGACGTGCGCGCTTACGCAATTTGCATCTGATTTATAGCGCCTTTGCAAGAAGAAGCATTAAAGAATCCGCTACTGAGCGTGCGCACTTCACTTTAGCTTACACTCGATCGACGACATTTTTGCTTCGTGTAGTTATTGCGTGATAAAGTTAAAGCTCTAGTTTATAGTAACTCATCAAATCAGAGCAGATCTGGATTTACTTAGACTTAAATCAGGATTAAATAAAATTGGCACATAAGGTTTTAAATTTAATCCAAACCTGAATAATTAGCAATAATTAGCAAAGAAGGAAAATTATCATTGGCAAAGTAGAGCTGTTGCATTTTACTGATAACTCCTAGATAAATGTGAGAACTAAACGCATGCGTGCTACAACAGACTTTTCCATGTTATAAGAATCACGAGCGGAAATAATACATTGAGTTCGTTATTTAATGCTTGTTCGTTTCATTCCCTTAACGAAAGTTCCATCAGAGCTTTAAGCCAACCATACAAACACAGAAAAGTTAAAAACGCATGGACAAACAAACATGCAACATAGCTACGAATATAAATAAGTATAGCTAAGCTATCAGAACGCCATTAAAATTGTAATTATTATAAGATGAAGCATTAGCATAAAATGCACATAAAAACGGCTTTATGATTGTTGGTATCTGTTATGTGGTATAACTCGAAAATTAATCTGCGATGTGTTATCTACAGGAGAGATTTCTACCTTCTTGCCCTGCTCGCATGCTAATTGTGCTCTTTCTTTTATTGCATTTTGTACATTAAGAATGCGAACAAAGCTATTGACTAAGTAATGCAATTTACCAGTGTCTTATTTACACATGATTTATTTGTCTGTTTTCTGTATTAAATCATTTACTTTATTTTACTTTTGTACTTACTATTTTTATGCTCTTTTTCTTTCGACTAAGGAAAATTTTTGTTACGTAAGTTACTTCAAGGAAAATACCAGAACTATAACTTTTACTACCATGCACGAAGGTAAAAGACAAGAGTTGCAACTGGTGGATGTTTGCAAAGATGTTCGTTTCCCACCGTACAAGAAGTGTACCATGTATGCAGTACCAGTACAGTATCGTGTCGCACGCATTTTACACCTTCGACAACTATTTGTTTTTTTGTATTTTAAAAACTTAAAATTTTAAAAACTCAAAATTTTAAAAACTTAAAATTTTAAAAACTTAAGTTACCAAGAGACATTTGCTACATCCTGTTGATTAATTGATGTCCACGCATTATGTCAGTAAGGAAATATAAAAGAGAAATGAAGCAACAAGAAAAATGATAAATTCCAAATGAGAAATGAATGGGTCGAAATGAAGGCAAACACATAATGTTGATACTATCGCGACGCACAAAAATTTCAGCAGCATCATCTTGACTTGACACAAAGATGTTACTCTTAAATTGTAACTCTGGTTAAACTTATCTGTGTACATTGCCTTTTTTTTTTACATTGCCTTATAAGTTATACAAATTTTGATCTGTGGGGGCAGACAAAGATTAGGAAGATGAACAACTTTCCGGTGGGCTACTACATGATTAACAATGCATTTTCGAAATGTTTCTAAACGAATTGAATTTATCCAGTGGCGGACTTAACGGCCTCACAAAATATTTGCTGAAATATCTAAGACCGGCACTGTCTTTATTACTAAAGTAATTAGAAAAATTAAGAAAAAATAATAAAACACATTTGATTGAAGTGAAATAAATAATACTAAGAAACTTTTAACTTGTCTCAAGCTAGGTAGAAACTTTGAGACAAGTGGACTCAACAGATCCAGTCAGAATGACAGCTTTTTGAAACACAGAACACAAGCAGGTATGTACAACTCTTGCCCTTTTGTTCACCTGAAGAAAAAAATGGGAATGTGAATCGCATAACTGTTCCTTTTCATCTTTCTTCTTTTGATCTTTACATTCATCCTTCATATTAAATGTCTATTGTTTCTCGGTCGTTATAGCATCATCTTGAACTTTTTCATGTTATTTTCGTTACAAAATGGATGACTCACGTCTTGCAAACATAGATTTCCAGGATTTCATACCCTCAGTGTCAAAAGTTGAAATTATCAATAATTTGAAACTATTTGAAGCAAATCTGAGAGGTTAAAATGTCTTTGGATGATTGAAGCAAAGTTGCATCACGATTTCAGTCTGATGGCGATGACATAGCCAAAGATGACCACTGGGCAACTGCGGGAGCCGTTAACGTGCCGCTTTGTACTGTCCATGACTCGACGATTTCAAACACTTTGCCACTTCGTATTTGCTCTTTACTCTTGCTCCTGAGATATCTTCATGTTTGCATCTTGGATCGGAATCTTCGATCATATCTCACTCAATGGACATTAAACGACTCATCATTGAAGTCATTAATATAGTACATACTAAACTTTAAGATATTAAATCTTATTTGAAAATAATTTGTTTTTAATATGTTGGCTTTTAAATATTTTTGATTTTTTAAAGTCACGTGTACAACCAACAATCAGAAGAGAAGATAAAAGATGAAGAGGGGTTGTTGGTACATCATATTAATGATGTACATAGTCATCTCTTGAATAACGGGAGGATAATCGTGTGACGAAATGGATTTGCATGATTTGGTCTAATCGTTTCAAATTGGCATGCTATAGGCTCGTTTATGATGTTCATGCTTCTAAACAGAGCACGAGATGAGTAGATTTATGGCCGAATGCTTGGTAACGTTTTAACGAACCACCTGCTTGGAGATAATTTATGTCCTCTGCAGCTCTGCTGGTTGTTAGTTGTATCAGGTGCTCGATGATTCTGATTCTGGTTCAATTCATATAGCTTTGACAATCTAATAACCAAAAGGGGGTTGCTATAGAAATTTCAAGGGAAATGAATATGTTCACTCATTAAGAAACATCCGTTGAACTTTGAACCTCTCTAACCTAACCTAAATTTCAAGAAATAGAAATCAATCACTAAAATATCTAAAATTTAAATTTTGTATTTTTTTTGCTTATTTTTGCTTCTCATTAATTTTGTAGGTAGATTTAAGGGTATCGATTGCAAAAGCTTGAGAAATCTATTCATCCTGTGGGAATAAAACCTAGTGAATAGTGCGAGTTTATTTCATTCCCGGTAGGAACATAAAAGAAGAAGAGGAGAATGTGCAAATTGCGGGCGGGAGTTCTGCATGTCGAAAGTCGACGGGGCGTAATGCGAGGGTACTTGTCGCGGCGTATTTATTATTTTTGATCCGAGCATTGCTGTTTTACCATGCTGAGCGCACACGACCATTGTGCTTAGTTCTCAATGGAGAAGGGTGCACGTGGCTGACACGCTCGTAATGTAAACCTATTCATTAGCGCGACCACAGGGAAAAATCTCTGGAACATTATCCGCCTGACGAGTGCCATCCACTGCTTGACTAATAGGAGGGTGGTCAATATTAAACATTCTAACAGCAACCTAGGATTCAATCTTTTTATGACTAAACTCATTATTACTATTTGATTATCTTGCAAATATTAAGAAAAAAAAAGAAAAAATTTTAGATTCGAAAAAGTTTTGCAAAATCATGTTTTGAAAATCTTAAAATTGTGTAGTTTAAGTTGCCAATATTAAAAAATTCTAAATCTAAGAAGTGTTTTTAGTTCCTGTAGATAAAGTTGCAAAGCAAGTAAATTCTAATTAAATTAAAAGAAACACTATAATAAACTGATAACAATCAAGATATAAGAATGATATAATAATAATAATGTCACTTGCAAAGTCAAACGACATCATTTTGGTAAACCCCGAAGAGTAAAAGTAATTGGGGAGTAGATCATATTTCGACGCGTGTGTCATCGCGATATATCAAATTTGTAGCAACTAGTTGAGCGTCATAATGCGCAACATTCGCATTTGATAAGCACCAGGAATCGTAAAGCACCAAAGAGGAAATGTACAGCCTATAAAAAGCCCTCTTGCGCCCTAATTATGGCAATTTCACCCTCTAACATCGCCATCAAGCAGAACTTGACACTTGTAGTTAGGGGATTTAGAGATGTCATCCAACACCAACCTTAATGCCCCTGGGGAAAAACAAAAAAAACTAACTTGAATTTTTATCTTAACTTAACATAAGTAACTTAATTTTATGAATATTTACAATGTAAAGTATAATAAATACATTTAATAAATAACCGTCATGAATTGATTAAAAATGTTAATAAAGTGTTTAAACAACATGTAAATATTCATTCATTCTGTTCGAATCATCTCAAGAAAATTTATATCGTCGAAAACCCAAGAAATTAAAAGACATAAATAATATATGCACCAATGCACGAAGAAGATTCTCATCGTTGCATCTTTTTCTTGGTCTCTGTTTCTTTAACAACCTCAGTTTCTTATTCTTTCTATTTTCGTGTTGCGCCTTTTGTAAAGCACGCTGGGCATCATCTCGGAAGAGGATGCTGTGAAGGCCGCCCAAGACGAGCTTGCAGGGGGCACGTTTTCGGCGCACCCGCTCAAAGAGCGCCTCCGAACCGCGATAATTACACGACAACACGTGGTTTATCGTGCTCGCGGGCCGCAGATTTACGATGAGAACGATGACTAAAGAACCACCGCCAAGATGAGGAACGTAGAGTTAACACGAATTTCGATTACACCTAGGCGCCTCAGTTGAAACACAACAAATGTATACAATATATGTTTAAATGTACACACGCAACGAGTTTGTTTATCACCCCAAACCGAAATTACAGATGCTCTTGCTGTGAGTGTTAATCGATTTCTTTCATTTATGAAGTAATACTGATCATCTGATGGTTTATTGTTTACTTGTTTGTTTATGGATTATTATGAATTTAAATCAGGGTTATTAAATAGCGCTTGATTGGGGTTAAGATCATATATATCCTAAGAGATTCGATGTAAATTATGAAATGTGATGGTATCCGTTAGTTGTAAACACTTTCGACTATAAATGTCAGTTTGAGCTATAATATCACACGAATAATTCTTTAGTTTGATTTTTTGCTTTGGAATGAGAACTACAGCGTCGGTGGAAGGTCGGGCATTACGCTCCACTGAACATTTCACTTCGCTCAGATTTCGTTTCGCACTAAACTTATACAAGCAGGTATTCATATTCCATATTCGCATGGATATATTTTAACTTCATTTAAGTTCATATATTATAAACTTAACGCCATCCATAAAAGCATGTTGACTGAGATTTTACACCGCTGTTCGCATAATATTCCCTCGTATATACTTCTTAGGTGTGCCTGACATGGCAAAAATGAAGAAATAAATGTTGACTAAATTGCGGGTATACTTAAATCCATAGAAAATGAAAGGAGAAAAATCCCAGATTCAATAATATTATTTTATTAATTCTTAGGTGAATTTATTGTCGTTGTATGTATTTGGCAAAGTTTTTACTAACTAGAGACATGTGGAAACATTAAAACAGTAAATGTTTACAAAATTTACTCGTAAAATTTTACGGCTTGCTGTTTTCCATATTCTCATATTCAATTTGGTTATTTTTCGCATTTTTTATTATTTGTAAATGCACTCAAAATGTCACATGTCCTCCAATTCTCCGGATATGACATAGTCTTAAACCCAACGCGCCGGCGCCGTTCTGCCTGCATGCTAAATTAGTTTCACATCAGGATATAATTGTTTCTTTTTCCGGTTTTCCTTTCAAGTTTTTTAATATTCATATTTACTTTGCAAGAAATTTATTTTAAATCAACTAAATAAAATAAATTAAATAAAATCAAGATAAAAACAATAATTGATAAAATACTATGTTGCTGATTTACAAGCACCCTAAAAAAATCGAATCAAACTAAATCTAGGATAGAAGCATATGCTATGACTTTGGTAGTTAAGAGGGTTCGCCGCGAAACATTTTATGCCCCAGATAATCCTGCATAGACAGCATCTCTAACAACCAACAAGCATGAAACGTTCAGTACAAATCAGGGGAAAGCTTTTGTATGATATGATCATCAACCCTCAAAAATATGTTTATGGTATATATTTATTATATGTATAGTATATAGAAATAGGAAGCACTCACCCTTGATATATCTCCGACGACATGATCCAGCGTGACAGTGCCGTATTAACTCGCATTATCAGTAATTGAATGCCTGATTCCGTCATGGGGATTTAGCAATATAAGGAACTGGAAGCAGTCGGTAGCATCAGTACTTGACGATGTCAGGGGATGTTTCCTGATCAGGAAGAGATGTAAGTATCCTGAGGACAAAAGAAGACACGTAAATAAACGAAGGATAAAAGAATAATAAACAATGGGGTGGAATATAAATACCCGTAAAAAGAGAATGAATAAAAATAAGAATTGAAATCAACTAACAGAAGAAGAGGCTGAAGAGATTGATTGAGATATAAAATATGATAAAGTATCATTTTACTGTGACAACTGAAAGTGGTAACATGGTACAGGGTGGTTAAACGAGTTGATTAGTCAATTGACACTTTTTCTAGTCATTTAAGGGGTTGATTGTTAAAGGGTATAATTATCAAATTAAGCCTATTGTACATCATTTTTTTGATGATTTATGAAAGTTTCTAATATGCAATACAATATAACCATTTAAAAAACTTAGTTGCTTTGGTTTTAGGGGTTAATTATAAAAGTTATACAATTGTTACTGATGATACTGGTATTTTACACCCTTTGGTAGTAACCCTTAATGATGACTTCATAGATTTAGTAGATTTATTTCCTGATGAGATGACATGATATCCAATTTTGACCAACTGTTCAATCTTTAGTACTCTATAGTGAATTGAAACCTGGAGAGGTAAACTTTTGATATGATCATGCGTTTATTTCCGTAAAACCTTAATTAAGAGAAATCAAAGGGTATTATGCCATGAAGATAAGCAGATGTTACCCGTTGCTCACTTACCAATGCTTATTTCAAAAATAAAGTACTGTGTAAATTGTTTGGAAGGCATTACTAGATTTTTATCATTAACGCATTGAAATCTTAATGTTAATGAAATGCGCATGAGTAACAGGAATTCTTCCAGTCAAATTTAAAATTACCAACAGAATATTTAAATGAACAAACAATCTGTGTCCTCTCAATTTTATTATTTGCTCTTCACGTGCTTAGAATCAACAAACCTTCAGTTCTTTATTCGCTAGGTATGATAATGATGAATCGTAATCACAAATGCAAATATTAACCTGTTTAACTACCACTGGCAGTACTATTGTCAACTGTGACAGAAGGGCTGGTTGGTTCTACCCGCTTCAAATTTACAAACCCTCTAAATCCAACATATCCTTTTAACTTTCGTGTTTAAAGTTTAATTCTTTTATTTGTTTTGCTTTTTCTTTGCATAAAAGATTATGTTAAATAATACTTGAATGTTATCATATGTGTTACTTGCTATTTGTTATCATAATACTAAGTATATAAAACTATTAGCTTTGTGAAGCTAAAGCAGCTTATAAGCAACATAAAATCTGACTTTTTAACATGAGCAAATATTAAACATGTATGGGGTTCTACAAATAAAAAAAGGGTGTTAATCTTATCACAGTATCAAAATAGTTTAGATTCATACATTAAAAATGTGTAAAATGTTACATAACTAAACTAGGTAAGTACAAAACATAATTCAAAGTGGGTTGGTGTTATTTTTTTTAATTGGTAGAGTGCTTCTTATTGACGTAGGTTGTGCGTTAATGCGAAATTCCTCTTGCGCTATAAATTGCGCAATTTTAATAATTCTTGTTGCGAAAGGTTTTGCATAATAAACACATTAAGATTATATAGATTAACATTGAGGGTTAACTAAGATCCTATTAGTTCAAAGTTATTTAAATCAAGTTTCAAACATTCTTAAATTTATCTTCTATAGATTTATCAATAAACCAAACAGTATATTTAAAAAATCTCATTAGGAAAATGATTAAAACTTTGCAAATTTTGAACAAAAATTCAAGATTTTAACTTGCGATATTTACGAGCAATAAATTTGCATTAGTTGAGGGATTTACGAGTGGTGATAACATTTCATACCATCGAAATAAAACGAGTCTCGTTGCTAGTTTGGTCGTCTCGAATTTTACGATTTGAAATTATTGAAAATCGTAAACGCAACATACACATTCGCTTACGGCGTTTTCTTCAACAATTTTATGCTATGCCATATTATGTAACGTTATGTTCCTAAAGTGTGGTGTATTGCTGTTGGAATCAATTTTTAAAATCGTGGAATTTCTACAACGGCATAAACGGTAGCATTTTTACTTTTATAGTATGTATCGGAACGGAACGCATTCGCGCTTCAAAAGATCCTTATGGAAATCACTCACTTTAAGCACTTCTTATCCTAAATCTAAACTCTAAAGAATCATCTGAAGAAATGTCTTCAACAACTTACATTTTTTAAATGTTTTTCTTTTTCGTGTGTTCACATCAGATCTTATTAGATAATGACAATTAAAACGGTGTTTCTGTTTCTTAATTTTGAGGTTAGAAATATTTACTTATCATAAAGGACAAAGTAATTTTAAGTTCTCAGATTACTACAAAGTCTTTTTAGTATTGTCCTAAATTTTAATATGAAGTACATACTAAACTTTCTAATGTTTCTAAGAAATTAAAATGTTTAATTAAAAATTTCATATCGAAGCCGCCATCTTGTCGTAATTTTAGTGCAATCAAAATATTACTTTGTCTTAGATTTTACATACTTTTTAGTGTTTGATGTGGGTTAGTTTAGAATTTTCAGTGTGACGTTATTAATGACAGGCGCGTTCATGAAACAAGGGGCTTCCTGTGCGTAAGGCTTCGAGCCATAGCCTGCCGCAAAACCGACGGCGGCCATAAATCAACAGCACGTCTGAATTTTTCGTCACAGGCCATCACAAACCCGCTGCTGCGCTGCGCCTTCACATCATTAACGAAAAATGCTTGGAGACCGTAATCCGATTGCTGCGGCAGTCTCTGCAGCTTTGCTGGTTTTGCTGCTACCATTCGGTGACACTTTCAGTTCGCTAACATAACGGCACATCCGAATTCATCCAGCACTGCCATTTTGATTCTGATTCCTTGAATATATTTTAAGCCTTTTTCCTGTCATGTCTTGGAGTTTTATTTGTAGCAATTTAAATTTGTCAAGGTCATTATAGATTTCTTTGGGAAATTTAGTAAATAAATAAAAAAATGAATTTCTTTCTTTTGAAAATAAAAATAAAAAATTAAGGAATGAGTAAAACCATATTTAGAAGATGACAAAATGAGGAACTTTCGAGATACAGTGGCAGTGCTTGGAGAAACGAACTAAACTCGTATGGTAAACATTAACATGCTTCCTTTGCTTTTTCTTCAGGGACGGTGCCGTAAAGGTGACTTTATATACGCCAATTAGAGAATTTCCGTATGTGTGCCTGTTTCATACATTTATTTTTCTTCTTGTGCTTCGGCTTTTTTTAAACTTTAGTGTGTGACATGATTCGAATGTGAGACGAGCACGTAATGTCATGCATGTGTTTTATAATTACCTACCATGAAGAAAATTCGGTTAGGTACTTGATATTTATTCTTAACACAGCACACTGAATTTATCATTTACATTGTTGAGTTATTTACTTTTAATTATAATGACCTAAATCACGACTGGAAGAAGAAAAAAAATGGAAAGATTTATGATTGTGACATCTGACTCTAAACATCCGTAATATCCTCAAAATGAAGATTCCTAATGAAGAAAAGAGAATAAATCATAGAAAACTGAAAGCAGTGTGCAAATGCTACATGCATAACGGGAGAATGTCGAAAATTCTAGGAATTCATGAACGCCCGATTGATACTCAACGCATTCACGACTTTCCCGAAATTCCCAAAGCTTACCGCCAAAAGCATCACATGCTCGTCCACGGGTCACTGACAACCATCCATCAAAGGCGCATATGCATATGGTCCATCACACAGCATGTCATGAGATTCGTCGAGATAAAACGGACACATGTTACCCATGTGCATATCTAATAACAACCGCGTTGAATTACCAATTTTTTCTTCTTTCTATCACTAAAACAAAACATTACAAAATGTTCTATGTTCTAAATACTCAACACTCTACACTTATTTATAAATAATATCTAATAAGAGTTTACTCACCATTTATATCAAAGCTGAAGAAGTAAAAAAGAAGCAACATAACCACAAGTCCACAAACTTCATAGCATTAGGTTCTTGAAGTAATTTAGTAATGCAGTGTGTAGCAGTACACCTATTTATTTACATTTACTGTAAGATCGCTTTGCAGTTCGCCGGCAGATCACAAAAGATAAATCTCAATCAGACGTAATTAATTTCTCACGGGCTATGTGTGCTTTGCTTTGCTGGCAGCAACATGGCTGGACAAGAGACTCTGATTGAGACGTCAGCGCCGCCAGAACGCACAATGTTGTAATAATAATAATGATAAAAAGCGCGGTGTAATAAATTACCAGTGTTACCCTGCCATGGCTTCTCTTCTTTTCTTCTTGTGTAAATCCAAAGATGCGTGGCACTAACTGACTTAACCCTGCTTTCATCACTAAACCAACAATCCTTCTTTACCATCTTTCTTTTCAGCTGACTTCAGAGTCGTGCGAAGCATTCTAGCTAGGCAATGACTTTGCATTGCTTCCAACCGATAATTAAATTATCGTTCAGGAGATAAAGGTGTGATCTTTGCGGTTGTGTTCAACATCATCATCATTTTCTTCTTCTTATTCTTTTTGTTTTGTTTTTTGTTTAGGGATTTAAGGATTTTTGGAGGGAAAATGTGGAAAAATAAAAGAAGACTTACGTATAAATATTCATCATGTTTTATTTATAGTTACTATTTATTTGTATTAATTTAATAATTAATAGGAATATGCTACCACCTTGTGTTGAATGATTTTTTTTCTGTCATATTTACAAATTTCAATATTGTTACAAAAATTTGAAATTTACATTTTTGTTTTTGTAAATTATTTTTAACATTTTAAAGTTTTCTAAAGAGTTTTGTTCGTGAGGTAGCGTTCTAAACAATTAAAACGAACAATATCTCTTTATTGATTGCTTTGTTTTGTTACAATTTTTTTCTTTGTTGTAATTCTCCATTTTGTGAAGTTGTGTAATATATACAATTTCATTACCGCAACAAAAGATTTACATAAAAATTAATTAATTCGGAAAATCTATCAATTAATTTAGAATTCTTTTGTTGTAATAAGAAAATTTATAAATGTTTTGTGCACCATTTTGTTGTAAAAATTAATTGTAAAATTTTGAACTGAATTTTAGGAAGACTTAATACATTTTCTTGAACCTTTCATGAACATTTTGTATGCTGTGCAAATATAAATCTAAATTAATAAAAATATGTAAATCTAAACAATCAATTAGGAACAAAATTCAAATCCAGGTACATATACAAGGCGACGAGTTGTAGAAGATAATAAAATAAACAAAAACAACGATATAAATAAGCAGGTATTATTTGTACGCGCGCGGCGACATCTAGGAACATAATTTCACATTTGTGTACTTTCGTTTAATGTTAACTTGACTTTCTGTTGTTTCTCAATAATTTTTTATTTTTATTATCCCCATTGCAAATTAAGCAACAGAATAATCAATAATCTTGTACTCGAAACAAGAGGAAACCTTGTACATGTACATACAATCGACTTTCTATAATATTTAAACAAATCATTTATTAACCTATATTATAGCGATGTTTAATGTAGGAATACTTTACTAATCTAACAAAATTCGTGCACGTTAAACATAATATTCGTGTTGGTGTGTTGTGTTTGTAAATATTAACAAATTCAAAAATTGTTTGATTATCCCCTTAAATTATGATGGGTGGATTCGGTGTAAATTGTGTTCTTTCTCTTTGCATTGTATCAATATATTAATTATAAATAATAGCATTAAATTAAAAAATTGTACATCTTTTTTGCGAGTAATTAGTTGATTCGATTTTTTGTTTAGTTTACTCTAATTCTTATAATTAATTTCTCTTCTTCCTTTCCTCGTTTTTGGGCAACTAATAAATAATTAAGTTGTGTTTGCACCTTGGATATAGGAATTTATGCCCTTTCACGAGTCCTCCGCCATTTTAATTATATACAACCGCCATTTTGTTTTTACATAATTATATTCGCACGTATTTACAATATTCTCCGCTTTTTTTAGGGCTTGAATTAATTTCGATTTATATATATTAAATAAGATCACAAAATGCATCGTTTTCTTAACACACACTTCACAATTAATATTTTTGTTGAAAACCCCATCAAAATCAAGTGTGCGTTAATTAATTTGTTTGTGTTGGTGATGTAAAATGTTTATTTACAAGAGTAACCTAACCTAAACTAGAATTGGAACTTTTAAGTACGTAACCGACACATTCACGAGCAATCTAAAGACGAAGGACTTCCCGGAGGCATCATGAATTGCGGACTATGTGGATTCAACGACTGTATGCTACCTGCCATCGATCCAGGTCCTGGATACATATCCAAATCACTAAGTCCATCCACAACTGAGCATTTATCACCTCCTTTACCTTCTTGTTTCAACATCATCCGTCGCCATTTTGCTCTAGCGTTTTGGAACCATACCTGAAACAAAACAAAACATTGTTAATTACATAAGCTTAAAAGAAATTGAAGAAGTTAATCATTTCCGAAAAGCAATGTAAATAATAAATACTTGAAGTAATTAGCAACAATTAAAAAAGTATCGGTTAATTAGCGCACGATTTGTATACACTCTGGGTGTCCATTCCGTTTTTCATCTAAAATAGGAAAAGGTCGCCGAGCAACAGATCAAAAGACGCGCAACTTCTAAAAATTTCTAATGCGTGTTCGAATGCAACAGTCGCCTCCTGAATGTCTGAACAAACCTCGCGGCAGGTCCTTTCAAGCTGCAATCATATTCATCCATAGATAGCCAACGATATCCAACGTGGACAAATGCGGATCGCAGCTTGATCCCCACAAAAAAATGAGTTCGTATGTGGAATGCCAATTGATTGGAAGTCTGAACAAGTAAGCTTTGACATCGAAGTCATTTAAGGGCAAAACACGAGCAAGTAAGAAGAAGAGCAGAGTAGAAGAGACAAGAAGAAGTGAGGTTATGTATTTTAATGAAAATTGCATGAGCGTCACATGTCCCCTGTGGGAATGGCGTTTGTGGCGGCCGCCATCAGGTGCAACACGTTCGAATCGAAGTCAGCAAGGAAGACGATGCCAAATATGGTTGCCTACTATTAATAACAATAAAATAAACGTGGTGATAATCGCCTAGCGAGAACGGGAAGACCGGACTGGATGAGTCGCGAGCAAATGCGTGGAGGAATCTCGTTCGAGCCATTATCATTTGTTGTTCTGGCAGACGAGTGGATGATGAAATGAAAAAGCCGATCGAGTTTTTTACGCTCGTCATGCGATTTATTTGCTATTTGCTGATACAATGGTAACGCTGGTAATATTTATATGAGTTGATTGAGGTTAGAATCTCTTTTTTTATTTTCGACAATTTTCATATTAAAATTCCTTTGATGTGCTTGTTTGCTTTTTCCTTTTTGTCAAAAAAGTAAAATCAATATAGCCAGCCTGCCTTTTTAAATTCGTCCTGTTCCACCTACACAAAGCGCGTTACTTTTGGTTTCGGAAAGAAGCAGCAGCATATAAATCATTCTACCCCTCAGGATGTGGAAGGTCCAATTACCAGGACTCTAGTGCAAGCGAAACTGAAGCGTGAGTTTCGTCTTCGTTTCTTCCCTTGTCCCTAGGGCGATATCGTCTCTTGAATACCGCCATTTTGTACAAACGAGCACTCGCGTTTACATACACATTGCACATGATAAGATAATATTATTTGCGTCGTGTTATTTGACATGGAATTTGCTTATGATAATATTGGA
>JASKGN010035052.1:0-12580 GCA_030556245.1 Falagria sp. GC000072 | reverse complement strand
TGCTTTTTTGAATATATTTTCAAACAGAACAAATATGCTTTTAATAAAAAATTTCATATGTGAACATGTTATGTAGAATTAATTTCTCTTTCAATTGCGTTTTGAATGATAATTTTCCCACCGATAGTTTTCATTTTATAAACTATTAAAGAGAGGGCTCAAAACTTTTGAAAATGATAGTAATGTCTTACATGGAATAAGAAATCAGAACTGAACTTATTGCGCAAACGCAGTAGCTCTCAATTGCGTTTATATTACTAAAGTATTGTCCAACCCTGCTTTGAACATGTTATAGTTTATTCTCGAGCTTTGTATTAAGTTTAAGTTTTAATATTCATGCCATATGTGGTTTAAAATTGTTGCAGTTGTTCTTAATAAAATATATGATTACTTTAGTTACTAAAGTATAAAACTAGTGCTACATACATGTATAATAGACCTGACTATGATAAGCTTAAGTTAACTTAACTTAACTTAACTTAAGTTAAGTACATTTTCCATTTTGTTTGAAACGTGATGTGTTAAAGATCGAACTACAATTCGCGTGATCTGCATATTATTACTACTACTACAAATTATTTATCTAAATTGTAAATCCTTTCTATTTAATAAAAAAAAATTCAAGGATTTAAAAAGTGTCCTTAGCTTGATAAAAATTTTTGAGCCTTATCTTTTGAGGCTTGCATCAAGCAAACTTAAAATATAACTGAATAAAAACTTATTATTTGATTTAAATTATAAATTCAGTAAAAAAGCAAACATCTGAAATTTTTATAAACCAAAGAGAAAATTAAAGCTCATAAAGACCACAATATTAACGATATTGACACATGCACACACACATATATTTATGCATGAATAATGTGTGCAAAGCAAACGGAAGTGCGATTTGTTTATCGGCAGGATTAAAACTTTTACTTTAAACGAGCTTATAGCTAGATGAGAGAATCTCAAGGAGAAGAAGAGAAGCTGAGACAGTCGTCATATTAATATTAATTCACCTTAAGATTACGCTCGAAAATGAAATTACCTTCGAGAAAAAACTTATATAAATGCAAATATTGCAGTGTGCGCGCGCTTGTTGCTCTTTAATTAATTTCTGGGCTCTCTTATCAATTGTTTCGACCTGCTGTCAAATCCATGTCTAAATAGAAAGCACACTATCTCGTTGATCCTTTCCTTTTCATATCAACAATATTTAATATTTATTTACCATATACAAATATCAAGTAATAAATACATAAAATTTACTTAAGTAGGTACATGTTACTTATTTACTAATTTTTTTATGTACTTAAATGTAATTTTTTATTTTAAAATTTTCGTTTTTTATTTTTCTATTAAGAAAAATTTATTAGGACCATAGTTAACTGATTAGAGTTTGAAAAAGTTTAAAAGTCTTTTTTAAAGATAAGAAATCAATTTGTTTATTTATCGTGCAGAGTTTTAATGAATGGCAATCAGTGGATAAGCGCAGAATAATCAGATGACGAATAGGTCCTAAGACTAGGAAATGACATGACATGAGAATAAGTGTTATCTAATCCTTGAATCTTGAATATTGCCAACAACGGTTTGGTTAGTTTAAAGTTTAAACAATGACTTTAGCTTTATTCTCATTTTTAAAGTATATCGATTGCTTTTATTGTATTATTCTTATTGAAATTAGGTTACGTATTATTATTCGACATTTCATTTGAATATTTATTCTTCGACAGGTACAAATTGCCCTAAACAATTTTAAATCATTGTATTTCCTTAAATTTATTAGTAAATTTATTTCAGTGGAAATGTCATTGAAATGTCAAATTTTGGTATATTTTATGTAAACCAACTTACATAATTGACATTATGTCAACTTTTATTAAAACTAACGCCATCTCATGTCTAATTTTTAATTATTTAATTAACTTATCAATATATCAATTAATTACTTAATTAAAGAACGAAATTTTAATCGTAAACTTTATCCTTAATAAAATTAAAGCTTAAAGTTTAACAAATTGCCTTAAACAATTTTAAATCATTTTATTTTCTTAAATTTATTAACAGTTTTAGTGGAAATGTCATTGAAATGTCAGTTTTGGTATATTTTATGTAAGCCACCTTACATAATTGACAATATGTCAATTTTTACTAAAACTAACGCCATCTCATGTCTAACTTTTAATTAGTTAATTAACTTATCACTATATCAATTAATTACTTAATTAAAGAACGAAATTTAATCTTTAACTTTATCCTTAATCAAATTAAAGCTTAAAGCTTATACCTTAAATAATCTGTTTCTATTATTGAGTAGGATTGTGGGTTAATGATAAAAATGCAAATTGAAAGCGATGGCGATGTTTGACCCAATGTCCCTCGCTAACTAACAATCGTTTACTTTCTTATTTCATTTGTTTGCTGCGCTATCACTATCATTATCGAGCATCTCATCTACGAGTTTTCTAATAGGTTAATTCTTATACTAATCGTCTCTATCAGTAAGTAATTGCGTTCGTGCTCGATTAGGCATAATGAAGAGATAAAACTCGATGGTTTTGAAATCAAAGCAAATGCTGATTAGGATAATAAATCTATTTCAATTAATTTTATTCCAAAAAAAGTTTTAAAAATTCAATTTTTTTCTGTCGTGATTTAAGCATTTAAGTTTTATTAGGTTACAAATATTATCCTAATTGATTTTTCCTTTCATAAATATGCTAATGTTGTATTTGTTGTTATTACACGCTAGTTATTTAACGTCAGAGAATATTATTAACTCTCTTCTTTTTCTTTAAGTATTGATAGCTAGTGTGTTTATTTATTGTGAAGATTTTGATGATTGTCAGATATTTGATTGATGTATTGATCGATAATTAATGAATGTTTCTTTGCTTATTTTTACAGCTGTGACTGTTCGTTATCTCACCAAACGCTACATCGGTGAATATAGTTCAACAAGTGGTAAGAAAAATTTCCAAAATTTTATTTTCCAGTTTACTAATAAAATATAATCTTGTAAACTATTTCTTTGTAAAAATATCTAATATTATAAATTGTTCAAAAATTAATTAAGATATTAATTTGTAATAAATTTCAATTGATAGAGAATTTAATTTTGAATTAGCATACGAAATTTCAAGATTCTACGATAAAAACTCTTCAAGTTATAAAGCTTTGAAAGTTATGAAGATCACGTGCACAGTTTACGCTCTTCTGATACGCGTATACCCTAAGAGCGGCCATCATGGATTGTACGCAGCCAATCAAAACGAAGGTACGAGCCACTGCGAGCGGTGCTGCCGTTCCAAACACATTTTAGAAAATAATTCATAACTTTTGATTAAATTAAGATATCATTACCAAATTTTGCATACATATTCTCAAATAAATTCTTAATCGTTTTACCCTAAAATGTTCTACATTTTCCAGTTAACTACGAAAATATCATCACGTAAACTATTTCTATGCTAAAAATATCTAATATTTCAAACTAAAATTCATTAATCACACAATTAATTGTTTTTTTTTCTTTAGAAGAATTACAAAGTTAATTAATCATGTTCGACGGATTTTCTTCAATTTTCAAAGCAGGCGCGGCAACGTGCATGAGCACTTTTCATTTCCTTTTGCCTTGTCTTAGCTAAGTAAAGATCTGAACACGTATTATAGAGGGCAGCAAGGTGAAGGTCCTCCTCACCTGTTCGCTCCATCGATTCCATGCACGTTCTCATCGACAAGAATCGGTGATTTATTGTCTTGCACGTTCGACGAGGATAATTAATAATTCAATTATTCAATTATTTTAATCGAAGCTTTGGTTTCTTTGATTTCCCACATAATTTTTATTTGTTTAATTATAGAATAAACATTTCCCAAATTATATTAGAAAAGAAAGAAAAAAAATTAAGAAAGTAAAAGTGTTTTTGGTTTTTTGTTGAGTTTAATAGGATTAAAAGCTTCCAAAGCTTAAGTAAGTTAGTTTAAGTGAATTCAGGTTTTGTCATAGCATTCCTTATACAACTTGCATTTTCAGTAGTTTTTTTTTTATCAAGATCGACCTTACGTTAAAGGGTTTCAGATCTTGTTCGGGTGGTCAAGAATGGCAAACATACAAAAGATCACAAATTATGTCCATATTTAGAAAGTTTGCTCTAATAATCTTCTTTCTCATGGGTTTTGAACTTTATAAAGAAACTCTTTGCTTAAGTTATTTAAAATTTTAATAATATTTGTTTAATTTTATTTTTAGTTTGCTTATTTATTTTTTAGTTAATCTTAACTAATCTTTATGATGAAATTTTAAACTTAATTTTAAATACCTTTATAGAAACATACCTAAATAAGAAGTATGAAGTATGAAGTGTTGATTAGTGCAGCTATTTTTCATGAATTTTCAATGTCACATTACGCAAGCCAACAGCTCCAAAAACAGAATGCAACCATGAGCAATGAAAGGATAAACTAAGCATGAAATTTTCTACTAAGCTTAAATATAAATACTTTTGTGAATTAGTTAGTAAACTGGAGGTTTAAAATCTTAAAAGTTTAAAAATATAAAAGTTCTACCAAGAAAAAAAATGTTTATAATTTGAAACACTTTATATAAATAAATTTGAAGATGTATAGAATTAAAAAGAAGCAAAGTCATAATATATATATACATATAGGTATTATGTACAAGGTATTTAAAATCGAATTAATTATTCGTGTTGAAATTGCCACACACAAGTGAAGATATTATGTATTATAATTTTTGACTATTATTTGAGTTAGTATTACACTAGGAAAGAAAGAAGAAAGAATCGAACTAAGTGTTGATGCATCTTCTTAGTTGCAGCGTAATTAATCATTTTTCATTCATTTGGTTTCTGATTTCCTTTTCGTACTGAAAGATGATTTTTTTTTTCCTTGTGTGTATACTAAGAGGAAAGTTTGTAAATGAAGAGGAATATTGTGTAAGAACCACCAACGATTCCTTATGATGTGGTAAGCACATGATTAAATATCGGCATAATAGAAATACATAATTATAATTAGTGTTTTCAAATATTTGTTGTTTTAATTTAGTTTTGGGTTAAAAATAATTAGTTATTAAGAAATCATAATTGAAAAACTGTAAATTTTTGAAGTGAAGTTTAATTGAAAGTTGATAAGATGTTAAAAATAAATTTTAAGTTTAAGGAGTTTTAATTTAGAGTTTAATTAAGATATTAATTTGTAATAAATTTTAATTGATAGAGAATTTAATTGGGTATTACCATGCCAAATTTTATGATTCTACGATAAAAACTCTTCAAGTTATAAAGAAAAACGTCAGAGCTTGATTTCTAATAGCTGGGGAAGTTATGAAGATCACGTGCACAGTTTACGCTCTTCTGATACGCGTATACCCTGAGAGCGGCCATCATGGATTGTACGTAGCCAATCACAACGAAGTTACGCGCTAGTTTTAACTACTGTTCCAGACATATTTTACAAAATAATTCATAACTTTTGATTGAATAAAGATATCATTACCAAATTTTGCATACTTATTTTCAATTAAATTCTTAATCAGCTAACAAATTTATAGAAATTTTAAAATATTGCTGTATATTTTATAGAACCTCAAAAATTAAATTAGAAAATCCTCAATAACTTTTGTTTGCTTAAAGATATCTTTATGAAATTTAGTATACACAATCTAAAATAAATTCCCTCCAGTTAATCTAAGAAAAAGTATTAATTTTTTATCTATTTTCTAGCAATATTTTGTATAGAAAATATTCAAATGTATAAACCATCTTTTTTTATTTACATTCTTCCTTAAAGGTATGATATGATCCTCGTTTAAGTTATTGTTCTTGTTGTTTTTGCATTGATATCACTGCACCGCTGCAGTGAGTGGATTTCAATAAATAACAAGCATCTTGTCATGTCAGCGATCTTATTAAATTACCGTACATGGCAATGACTCCAATAAATAATTCTTTTTGTTCTTTGCAAATTGCAAACTAGAAGAATACGCCTGCAGCTAAGAATTTCATTTTCCTTTATTTAAACACAATTTTAATATTGTATATCTATATACTTCTATTCAAGTTTAAGTTTACTAAAATCTTAAATCTCAACTTAACTTAACTTAACTAAACTTATTTTGAAATTTTATGATATATATCAACCCACTATAAGAATTAAATATTTAAATATTGAAGTTCAACATTTTGAAAGAAATTTAATTTAATAGCCACTTCAGTTGCTGAGTTATCTATTGTACAAACTGAAAATAAATTTCTCCTAGTTACTGATAAATAATCACATAAATAATTTTAGTTACTTTGTAAACATCCTGTAAGGATATAACTTACGTCCATCAACTAAGAAGTACCCTTAAGTACTTAAATCGAAGATATCGAACAACAACAAATTGTAATAGTAATAGTAATCGTTGATTGCTGACAGTCACGGTGCAGCACTCACTTTACAGAAGGTTTGAAGGAAAGGAAAGAAAGGTTTACGAGTTATGCATGAAGTAAACAGCAAAAGCTCAACTTTAAAATAAGGAAGTAACTATCATCGCACGTCTTACAAACTTCCCTCGAGCCATTCGTAAATATCTGTTATTATTTATATCAATAAAAGATTTTCCAACGATTTTTCTTTTACTTCACGCAAATTTAAATTACAGATGACAATTTATCAAGCTTCCTACATAGATTTTTCATTTTTTCCCAAAGACTTAAGTTTATAACAACGAAGTTTTTGTGCGTTTAACAATCGCTCATTCATTCATCTATTCATTGCCATTAAGAATCGCAGCATCCGCAACATTGAACAAACGTTTACAGAGGTAATGTGTACGTCTGTCTATTCAACGGTAATGGCTAGTTTGTGATTACATTCGACTCAAAGCAATATTATAAATAGATAGATGTTGAATGATCAATGGGCTTTTCTTAATAATTTATTAAATAATTTATTTCCCGGTTAACACCTCGTGTGACACTGACAGTTGGTGAATTTTTCCGCGCAACATTGAAAAATTCCCGTTTCTTTCGAATTGGCATGGTTAAGCAAATTTTAATTTCCAAACAAAAGGAAATCTAACCAAATATCTAATAATAAGCAACAAGCTTTTACTTTGTTGAGATTTGTTATTAACATCGATTCAACGCGCACACGGCAGGTGGTCCCTTCGCGGTTTTTCTTCAGGTTGATTTGCTCATTGGAAACACCGAACGTGTATGACTTATGTACGACGAAAGCATTACACAGCAAATCAAAATAATTAGCTTTGGGATTGAAAATTGTTTGTATAATTGCAAGTTTGTTGGAATTTAGTTTAGGTGTTCAGAGGCGTAACAATTAAGTTTTGTGCAAATCTTAAAATTTTAGTTATGACAATGAAATGAAACTTCTAATGAATATTGTACATATTTGCATGGTTGAAATAAATACTAGGCCGATTTGAACAGCAGCGAAACTCTAATAAGAAATAACAGTAAAGGGAATTGCAATGCGAAACTAATATTGTAATATTTGAAATTCGGCATTAACTTCTTCTGCTACTTCTTCGTCATTTCTTTAATTTATTAATACAAATACATAACGGTGCTTTATGTTTCTCATTAAGAAATTAATCATTTCAAAGTTTAATTAAATTATAATGACATTAATTCACTTATTAATTAATTAATTAAATTTTCAATTTACTTTCAGATTTTCTCTATCGACACAATGTGACCTTTGATAATGTGACAACGGAAGTGGAGATTTTGGATACTTCGAAATGTGCCGTGAGTAATACTTTTTAAATTTTTACTGAGCGCTACTAAATTACAGTTTTCTGTAATTCAATAGCTCAAAAACATTAAAATCACTTCTTTATATTTAGTAACTTTTTGAAATTACTAGGGAGCGTCTGTTTCTGTATTTTTTAAAATCCCTTAAGTACCCAGTGAACAAAGTAGGATCAAGTTACTTAAGTTTCTGTTAAGAATTCTAAAAACGGACATTCTTAATTTGCGTTTATGTTGCAATCATCTGCAATTTACATGGCACTCTGTTTCATTTACATGGACGAAATTGCAATTGTACCGTATAATAGAGTATCAAATGTCCATAACTTGTAATTGTGTAACAATTTGTGATGTTGTAGAGTAATGAACAAAACGATTCAATGTCATTGTTACTAAGTTAAGTAAATATTAGTTATTCAAATACGTTTATGATTTACTTTAAAATTTCTATGAAATTTCTGTGAAATATAAAATAAACTTGTTTAAAGTTTTTAACAGGATAATAATTTATAAATTAAATTTTGCATCAATGTAAAGCTTAAATATGAACAAAAGTCTCTAGAAAAGTTACCAAGAAGATGGCTACCTAATCTAACGTTGCCAAACCCAGGAACCCTCCATAATTAAATTTTAAAAATAAAAATAAATTTTTTTCTTTTACTTTAAAAATTTCTATGGTGTGAAATATAAAATAAACTTGTTTAAAGTTATAATAAATTAAATTGTGCATCAATTGAAAGCTTAAATATGAACAAAAATCTCTAGAAAAGTTACCAAGAAGATGGCTACCTATTCCAACGTTGACAAACCGAGGACCCCTCCATAATTAAATTTTAAAAATAAAAATAATTTTTTTTCTTTTACTTTAAAAATTTCTATGGTGTGAAATATAAAATAAACTTGTTTAAAGTTATAATAAATTAGATTTTGCATCAATTGAAAGCTTAAATATGAACAAAAGTTCCTAGAAAAGTTACCAACAAGATGGCTACCTAATCCAACGTTGCCAAACCCAGAAACCCTCCATAATCAAATTTTAAAAATAAAAATCTTTTTTTCTTTTACTTTAAAAATTTCTATTATGTGAAATATAAAATAAACTTGTTTAAAGTTATAATAAATTAAATTTTGCGTCAATTTAAAACTTAAATACGAACAAAAGTCAGTAAAAAAGTTACCAACAAGATGGCTACTTAATCCAACGTTGTCAAACCCAGTAACCCTCCATAATCAAATTTTAAAAATAAAAATCTTTTTTTTCTTTTACTTTAAAAATTTCTATGATGTGAAATATAAAATAAACTTGTTTAAAATTATAATAAATTAAATTTTGCTTCAATTTAAAACTTAAATATGAACAAAAGTCTCTAGAAAAGTTACCAATAAGATGGCTACCTAATCCAACGTTGCCAAACCCAGGAATCCTCCATAATCAAATTTTAAAAATTAAAATAATTTTTCTTTCTTCCATTAAATAAAGATAAGAAATGTTTAATTAACTTTAAAAATCCCCAGAAGGTAAAATATTAAACAAACAACAAATAACAAAGTAAAGTACACTTAACATAAGCACATAGGTACTAATTGAAATTAAAGATTTAAGACGAGATTATTACACTCGCGATTTCCTTAACGAAGGAGTCTGATAAGTAAGCGACTGGAATGTGGCGTGTTTAAAAGAACCAACTGCAAGGACATCAAGGACAAACAGATTTTTTGTTACATTGCGTCGGCGGCTTATAAATATGCAAATGATAATTGAGAATTTTCTTCACAAAAAGATAATTAAGGAAAATTAAAAAAATATATAATTTGGCAAGAAGGATCTAGAATATCCTAGAGTCAGTGGTGATGTTAAGAATAGAATTACAATGGAAACCGATGTAATTGATGCATTCACAAGATAGGAAAATTTAAGCAGTGCATATTTTCGCGTCGAAATAATAAATACACGATAATAAATGTTGGTCGTGCCATAAAAACGCCTAAATAATGGTCAGCTCGAGTCGTATCGCATCGTCATATCGTTCGACGAGCATTGCGCCGGTTTACAAACAAGTCAAATGTGTAACGTATGTAAAACACCTATTTGCACATGTGCAAATCATATACTGAGTGTTTACATGTTCTTCAATACAAAAATAATATCCAACTGCCTCTATTTTCAGCCCTTAAAAGGGTTTGTTACAAGTTGTTCAACCATTCATTTTAAAGATCTTTTTGAGTTCTTTCCAATGGTAAAAACATTTTTGAAATCTGTTTATAACTTTAGGAGTTATGAGCAGAAAAAGAAATTGACATTCCACTTTCGGTCACTAAATTACAGAAATCTATAAAAATTCTTTACATCTCATAACTTTTTATTCAAAGAAAATTTTGTTTTTTTTTTCTTAAAAATTTAAATACCCTGTATAACTATTTAACAGCAAATTGTATCTTCTATTCTCTTTTTAACTTTGTAACCTTATACTTTACAAACCCTCCCTTCTTCCCTGAACGTCAGAGATTCCATTCCACCGAAAACAAATCTGAATCTCGCTTTATATCCTTTTTGTCCTTTTAAAACCAGTGTTAGCAGCATGTAATAATAGACCGTGTCCTTGCACAGTATGTACTCAGTGCCTTACTGCATTTTGCATTCATCTTGTTTGTTGTTTCATTTCGTTCAAATCCAAATCGTTAGATCTCATGTCTGGCGCTGCTTGCGCATTGTCTTCGGATGGCGGCGGCGGCGGTTTCGCACACCGATTGGAGATAAGTCTTCTGCGCATTTGCTTACTAAATACGCTGCTTTACTTAGTTGCTTCTGTAGTTATATATATAGTGTCTCTATACATATGTAAAATTCAACCAGCTAGAAGAATTATGTCTTAAGATGGACATTAAACTTTAAAGGTTTTTATTATGTACCTAGTTACCTATAAGGACTTTTTAAATAAAATGCAAACGAGACTTAAGTTAATTATTGAATTCTGGAAAATCATTTAAAATATGGTTTGAAACAGAATTAAGTGGTACCTAAGTGAGCAAATTTCTATTTGTAATTGATCGAAAGGATCTTTGATTTTAGCATGAATCTAAGCAAATTTTTGCGAAATTAATTGGAAGACGTCGTGGGTTTTGACAGTTGTTTGCAGCCGTGGAAACCATTCGTTTTCTAAAATCTGCTAGTCACGACGGATATCAAATCTGCGAGCTTTTATATCAGTGTTCCGCTCCATGGTCTCTTTGGGTTGATCCCAAACTCAAATTAACGAGAATTTATAATGAAAGCTTCCTGCACTATTTTAAAATGGTCAAGAAAATTATTTTAAAATTTAATTAAATTTTGAAATTATTAAAAATTTAATTTTAGCTAACTTAACCTAGAGATTTTTCTAAAATTTTGAATATTTTTGAAATTTAAATTTTTTATTTGAATGACCCTGTAAATTAAAAAAATTAATGTAAAATTTAAGTAAATTTTGAAATTATTAAAAATTTAATTTCAACTAACTTAACCTAGAGATTCTTCAAAAATTTTGAAATATTTTTAAAACTCAAATTTTTTTTTAGAATGACCCTGTAAATTGGTTTTATCCATCTTTGTAGAAAGAGGTATGATTAAATTGTTAATTGCTACTTTGACGCTTAACTCAAGCTTACCTCAAGTTTTTGACATCAATTTGAAACTCTGACAACCCAAACACGCTCCACGTTCAACATTCTACGTCTTATCAATTATTTCCTTCAAAAAATCCCCAATTGAGAAAAATTTTTAAAATCTCCCTACAAACAACCGTTAACTTTCTAAATACATAATCTAAATATTAAGTATGAACCCAATAAATAAATAAGCAAACAACCAAGCATTCTCCATTGAAATTTAATTTTTGTTTCTTCTTCAATGAATAACAAAATCGATATCACCTATACATAAGAATTGTAACCACTGAACTGAAGCACTTTAAATTGAAGGAACAGTATAAAATCAAACGCAAAGAAAAATGCATTGTGAAGGGGAAAAGCGAAGGGAAACTAGCACTAATTAAACGCCAACAAGTCAAGCGAGCAAATGATGGTACTAAAACGAAATAAATAACAATTGCGACGGAATAAATCATGAAGGAAGGAAGGAATGGTTTAACATAGAACAATTAGCTGCAAATATTATCATGTAGGATATGGTTGTATTACATCTCGAGTGAGTTTATGTCGATATTTTTATGAGGTGCACTAACTTTATGGTTTTAACTCTCTTGAATCTGAGCAACATTGAGTATGTGATTGTGATTGCTTTTACTATCCATTGGCTTTTCTTTGTAAAAGTTTCTGGTTGGGTCTGTAGCACCTTTAAGTCGGGTTATAAGTATCACTGACACTTATTATAATAGTGATTTATTTGTTGGGCACGCGTGGTAACATCATTAGTTATTATTTACTTAACTTTTCATCATGAGTTTTTTTTTTGGTTGAATTTATTGTTTTAAATGACGTCAATTGAATTAAATTTTATTTTTTTCAATTTTTAGCATTATTGAGCGCTTATTAACAATACAATGTGTAAATGAAATTTTTTTAAATCCTTGTACAAGTCTAAGAATGATTATAATTTGCATCAAACACGGAACATTCTTATATACGCTTTAAACAATAAAACTTTTCAAAAGTTTTGAGCCCTAAATTTGAATGCTTATTACATTACGTTGCACCATTCCTTTATTTTTAACTTTAAAAATTTATAGGTATTATTTCAATAATAATTTTGAAAATTGTAAATAAGAAAATGAGTCTATTTATTAATATAAATATATCAGTGAATAAATTTTTAAAAT
>JASKGN010035027.1:0-14376 GCA_030556245.1 Falagria sp. GC000072 | reverse complement strand
CCAAATCTTTTATTTAGTTCACGAGATATGATATTTTCAAGTTTATATAAAAGATATTGGATGTGAGTTTGAAGTTTGAATTGCCGCCCCCAAACGATACAAGCGCCAGAGATATATCAGATGAAAGAGCACATGACTCTGCATCTTTAGGACGATCATTTATATTTTTAGCATGTAGGGTTGACAAGCAACAACTTTTAATAAAAGGTAAACAATGAAAAGCCATTTAAAATACATTTCCAGCTTAAACAAGCAAAAAAAATACTCAGGGGGTGGTTTACACCCCTTAAAACTGCGAATCTGAGCATTTTAAATATTGATTGAAACGGTGATTAAATTCTCTATTATCTGATACTAAAATGAATCAAATATCTTGATTACCTCACGAGATATAGTTTTTAAAATTCCGATAAAATATTTCAGTATTAGATCACCATCTTTGAAATTAAAAACAACCCCTTTCCTATCATTTTCTCCAAGTTTTCTGAAGCCCATTTGAGAGTAAATTTAATAAGCTTTCTTTTGAGGTACGAGTTGTTTAAATGAGTCAATTAGTTTTAAAGAAATAAGTTTTTGTTTATAGCAGAAAAATTAAGCAATTTTATTGAGAAATTTTACCCCCTATATTTACCCTTTCTTCAAGTGTATGATTATATTAGGTAATATAATTATTACCTACATTAACTTATTAAACTGATCATAAATGCATACTCAGCCAACACTGTATTCGCATAATATTAACAAAAATTAAATTCAAATCTCGTAAAGTAATTAAATCATTAAATAATAATTATATCTATCTTTAATAAAAATTATTTAATCATCTATCGTTAATACCTTTTTCGTTTATATATCTGAACTAGATTACTTATTTTAGAAGTTACGGGCGAAACAAAAATTTGAATTTTACTTCCGGCCNGTTATCACTAGAAAGGTGATTAAATTCTCTATCCTGTGATCCTAAAACGAACCAAAGCCCTTGATTAGTTTACGAGATATAATTTTTTTAAATCAGAGAAAGTTTTCTAATTTAGTCACTTCAACTTTAAAAATTAAAACAACCCCTTTCTTATAACTTTCTCCAGCATTTTACAGTGTGATTTAAAAGTACATTTAATAAGCCTTCTTTGGGTGTAAGACTTGTTTAAATCGGCCAATTAGTGTTCAAGAAACAAATTTTTGTTTAACGAACAAACAATAGACACTTTCAAATAAAATTTTCAACCTTCTATATCTACCCTTTCCGAAGATCCGATTAGAGTAAATTTATACTTAAAAGAGCATTAAATTTATCTTTTTAGCCGCCTCATTCATTATTTTAGCTGCATGGTTAAAAACCAACAAATTTAAATAAATGGTAAACAATAAAATCCCATATAAAATGTATTGGTAGGGCGTTTGGAATGTTCATTGCCGCCCCCACATGATGCAAACCACAGGGATAAATCAGATGAAAGGGCATAAAATTCTGCTTCTTTACACGTATCATTCATATTTTTAGCATAAAGGATTGAAAAGCAACAAATTTAAATAAAATGTAAACAATGAAATACCATATAAAATGCATTGGAAGTACGTTTGGGATGTTAATTGCCGCCCCCCACATGATACAAGCCACAGGAATATATCAGATAGAAGGGCATACAATTCTGCTTCTTTGTACGTATAATTCATATTCTTGGCATGCAGGGTTGAAAAGCAACAAACTTAAATAAAAGGTAAACAATGAAATGAAATTCATATCTCGGAAACTAAAAGAGCTAGAAAAAATCTAAAAAACAGATTTAGAATCAGCGGGTCGAGATCTACAAGCCACGCTATCCCAAAAATGTCTATTATCAAAAATTAGCAAACCAAAAATTCAAAATTGCCTAAAATTTTAAAAAAGCATATCTCGGAAAATAAAGAGGCTACTAAACATCTGACGGTCAATTTGGAATCAGCGGATCCAGATGTTTAAGATGCTCTACTCTTAGAATTTTTATCGGCAAAAATAAACAAATTTTTTATTTTGCACCCGTATTTTCATCCCAAAAAAAAGAAACTTGTAGCTAAAGCAGAAATATTTGGCATTTGTAATTGAATACCCCAAGCCTGTATCACCGTTTGCGTATGTCCACTTAAGGTAAACTGGTGAATTTATGCTTGTTTAAAGAAACATTAAATCAGTGCAAAAAAAAAGTTATCAAATTTTCTTATAAACTTGAAAGTAGAATGTGTCTAATGAGCAATTCCTCTGTAAATATAGTGTTAAATGAGTGGTCTATCTTAAACTCTGTGAATGCATGCCTTGCTAACATGCTGCTACACCATAGTACAACGCATACAACGGTAGTAAATAAAGGAAAGTGGAAAGCAGCGAAAAGCAAAATGGATATCATTTCTTTTAATTAACAGTAAAATATTTAAAAGCTAATACTCTCCAACAAAATTAAGAAATAAGAGAGATAATAATATAATTTTTTTGTGAATATGAGATTGAAGAATTATCCGGTTTCATAAAAAGCTCACATTTTTACCTTGTTTTAAATTGAATTGTTAACTAAAGATACCATTTTTAATTCAGTAATCGTCATAAAATATATTTAATTTAGTTTTCATGAAATTGAAATGTATTTCCTGTATAAAAAGACTATCAAATTCTGTTTATTGACTACTGACAACGATATATTGGTGAAAGGATGCTGCATTATGAAAAGAAAAACTTAGAAATCTAAAGAACTTTTTGAAGCTTGAGACTCTCGATTTCTGCAAATAATCATTATTCTTATACCCATCCCCTTTTAAGTAAAGCTTTCATTTTCTTTCATAGCTTGTCGTGAGGAGTTGATGTTAGTGTTTGTGATTTGGAATTATTCAGAATTATTCCAAGCTTTGAGGAGCTTTTAGCGACGTTGCCAGTTGATGGCCTTCGAGCTTACAAGAATAACGGTTCTGCTTGCTGTATTCGACTTCAGCATGACTCAACGCTTGTCCGCCATGGTACCCAACAAATAAACAGAAAACACGCTGTTCCCACCATGGTGTGTACGTTATCATAACTCCCACACAACTTGTGTCCAACATACTGCATGTCGCCAAACTTCAATTCAAATCAACATAAATAAAATGCTCGCTTCGACTTGAGTCTCTTTCCATTTCCCGCGTGTGTTTGATGTGTATGGTATCGTTGTGAAAAGTGTTATCAAACATGCCTCCACCATCGGAGATGGTCGCGTGACTCGCATTCAGCGACATTCCACTTCAAGAGTGGCGTGTGGCATGCGGAGAAGAACCACTGCCGCCACCGCCGCCGTTACGGGCACTATTGTCCGATCGATATCGGTGCACGCACGCCGGTTCGCACAGTCTCGCAGCATCCGCCGCCTCCTGCCGAGACGCGCTCTGACGATAAATGACGTGCCAACACGCCCGGCAGGGTGCCAGGCAGACGCAAAACTACGAGGTGGTTAAAATCAAAGTGCGACATCGAATTGTTGTCTTATTATAAGCAATATCAGTTATCAAATTGCATAATATTCCTGGGGAAATGGTACCTGATATGGATTAAGATTGGAAAACTACTCTAAAAGTAAGTATGAAGAAAGTGCGAATTACAATCTGCCGGCGAGATGTTAACCTAAATATTGCATAAGGGTTGTGGTCGGAAGCACACCCTTCGAAGTAACCTACAAACTGTTTGTACAAATAAATTCGAATGTGTTTGATTGAAATGCGTCTTCAATTTATTTTTAAGTTTTTCAAATGGCGGGAATATATTTTTGAACTTTTAGGATTTTAAAATATTTTTATAAAATTGTTTTTAAGATATGAATGAATTATGTATTATAATAATATTATTGTTGAATTGTTTAAAATTGATTATTGATTCATGGTTTTTACATTTTGCTAAAGTTGTTTCTATCCTAATAGAGTATTTGTTGATCATTCAAGTTAATTAATATGCACATAAAAACAACCCATGAATATTTTATTCCCACACATGATTAAATATTATAATCTCGATGACGTAGATTTAAAAACATTCCGCAAGTTAAAGTTGATAAAAGTGCATATTTTAATTGCAATGAAATACATAATTTGGTCAACAAGTACACATATTTAGTAATATTTCCTTATCATGATTAAGTTATATTGTTGGTTAAAATTATATGTTAATTCCAACGTTATCTTATTTAATTTTAATAAATGTTAAACGATTTTAATTTTTGGTTAGTCAAATTAAAAGGATAATCCGCATTAATTTGTTTTCTCTTACTGCGTCGATGCCTTATCGCCTTTAACATTTGAATGATAAAAATACGATGCAGTTAATAAATATGCATTACTAATACAGGTTTTATGTTATCATTTAATACAAGTAAGCCAAATAGATTGAAAATTATATACTTGTGTCCTTATCAACAAAAAAATTAATGACCTATTCATTCCACTGTCATAAGTTTGCAAAATAATTGTTAACGAACGATGTTTAATAGATATAAAAGTAATAATAAGCAAACAAACATTATAAGTAGCCTTCGCTACTTAAAATACAAGTCACGGTTTCCTTACCTACAAACCAAATTAATTTTCGTTCCTAACTAGTCAATTGCCAATTTAAAGTAAAATATTTTATATTGGATAGATTTAAATGAATTTAATTGGACGAAGAATATTTTTATCATGTATGTGAACCAGAACGTAACAAAATTAAGGAAGTTAAGGTATAAAATTGACTTCATTTGTATAAAAACTCTTTCCTCTTATACATAAAAATAAATAAGCAACGGTAAAACCTTTTGTATTATTTTTAGTGACGTTGGTACGGATCATTTGACGACATTAAACAATGAGGTCAATAAAAATTTTCTATGCAAGTTGTCACTAGCAGCGTAGCAGCTAGTACTATCTACTAAATTAAAGTATAAGTAAACCATGACTGGAGTATTGTTTTTTTTGCATCATAAATTTCATTTGTTTTTAGATTTAAATTGTTTAAATAAAAGGATTAGATTATACATTTTGTAGAAGAGATTAAAAGCTCAAGTTTTAATATCCCAAAATGTAAATTCCATTTGAAGATATTTAACTAGAGAACTGTTCTATCAAACTGAGAGGATTATGTAGTTTGAATTGGAAATTGAGACCTTTCGCACAATTTATGAAAGTGTTGAAGTTGAGAAACTAAAGCACGAGTTGTTACTTTAGTCTCCAAGCCATTTGAAAAGTTTAGATTTTGAATTACAAGTTTTCTTATTTTGTTCTAAATGAGACTAACTGTGTGCATTGAAGGTTCATTTCAGATAAACTTTTTGATTAAAACTTGAGAACATGCCATGGCCTTAATTAAAAGTGTAAATAGTAGGAATTATATAACAACGCATACATACTTGATACTCGCAAGTAAAAATTAAAACGTTATACTACAACAATTTCCTAGAAATTTTTTTAAAAATAAACAATAATTAATTATCTCAAACGTATTTCATTGTGTCATTCAAACGAAATATTAATTTAATTGTATCATAAACTTGGAACATAATAGTAAATTGAACAATCATGCAACACAAATTTTAATTTAACCAACTATAAAATGTCTACAAATGAATTAGAAAGAACCATAAAAAAGTAATCCATCTATATTGCTCAATATAAAGTTGTTGAATAAAGCATCGAGTTTATATACGCACGAGTAAACAATACATAAAGGTGGCGGCATTGGTGGCGGTTGTATACAAGAATTTTGTAGTTGGCGTAGCGGCGCGCCTTACTCATTAAACACCTGTTAGTCGCGTCGCGACGCTCCTTGCCGACATAGTGTGTTGGTGGCGGGTGAGGTGGTGCATCCAACCGAGGTAATCTCACAACTCGACGCGACCACATCCCCAAACCACCTTTATTTAATAGGTACAATTATTCTAAATATAAATTCATTTGCATTCTGTTTTTGTTCTTGTTCTTTTTATAACCGTACGTTTTATGGAATTCCTATGCAAATTCTGTACTTTTGTTCTATATAATAAAGATTTGGCAAGTTTGCTAAAATGTATTTTTACATTTGATTTGCTTTGGAATGAAAATTATTTAGAGAAATCAAACAGCTTATGTAATTATAATTTTAGATAATTTAAATTTTGCAAAGTGCCAAAGATAACAAAAAAGTATTTTTCGCCAAATAAATATTTTTCTTATTTTCCCAAGAATATTAACTCATTCGTGTTCTTGACATAAATTGAATTGACGTTGACAGTCATGAATAACTTAACAAATAATATCCACTACACTTTTCATTGACTTATCGAGTAGCAGTTTCTCTCTGATGCGTGCTGACTTATTAATTAGACGCCTTTACGAAATCAATTGCATTTGTATTGAGAAGGCGTATACGCAGGACAGTATTAATATGAATCCAGAGTTTTCTACGAATGAAGAACATAAAGAAATTGCTAACTTTCCGTTTCTACTTCTCATAAACTAATCATAACCCTTGATATGATCACTTATTAATCAACCATTTTTAAATAAGTTATATGAACAGAGAGAATAGTATATTAATATTTGATCTAATTGTTATTACAATATTTAGTGCAATAAAAAAAAATATTATACTCCGGACATGCTGACAGTTTAGTAAGCATATAAGTATCGATTCAATAAGGCGACATGGTACACATGGACTTTAACTGTCTCGCTACGTATTATTATTGCTACAGGCTATTATTACATCTCAGCGCAGTTATTAAATATTCAAATGTAAGAAGAGCAGCTGGTGTTGAACACTATTCACATATGTGTACCTTGGTAATTCTTATAATATTGATACAAACATTTATTTCAGGAGCAGTATATGTAGACTACTCAATGACAAAAATAGCTACAACTGCCAAATATTTGCATGTTGTGAGTGTTTTATTTATGTTTTACTTTATGACTTGTGTTTTCGGGACTAAAAAGTGCGAAACACAAAATTCATTGATTCAATTTTATTTTTAATTGTATCCCATTGTAAAATGATAAAATTTTATGAGCAATTTATAACTGCTGGTATATTAAGTTTATAAATGCAGTATATTAAGTTTATAATTGCAATTATGTATTATTTAATTCATTTGGGTTAATAATATAAAATTTTTCTACCAGTATAAAATCCTTATAAGCATAATTTATTGAAGTAAAATATGTGTATGTAATAATTACACTAGATATTTGACTTGGCTTTTAAATAGAATTAAATATTTATTCGTATAGTGATGCACATATGGTGCATGCAGATAAAATTTGTTTGATTAGAGCTAGAACAATGATAAACAATGTTCGTGTTTTTTTTTCTTGTAAGTAGGATAAACCCATTCCTATTGTAAAGCACGCTGTTTATTTCTCATGCAATTTTAAAATTCGAACATTTCATACCATGCATATTCATTATGTATATGTACTACGATACGAACTTTCAAAATGGATTAACAGAATAGAGTTACATGATTTTTAGCTAAAGCAATTATAGACTATTTTAAGGGACACCGTGTATCCTACTGCATCGTATAAATAATAATAATATAAAAAATGAGAAACTTTGGACTTTGTTGTATATTATAATATACAATCAAGTTTTACCAATGAATGTCTACAATTACTACCGAAATATTATAACAAAAAATGATTGTATGTAATCTGAATTGAATACAAATTGAAATTATACACATTATGTACAATAATTCAACCACGTGTGTAATTTGTAGATTAGGTGCGGCAAGTAACATTAACACAACACAACCCCTAATGAAACCCAAGCTAGTTGAAAGATGGCAAGTTTACAACCCTTGTGAAATATTACTCCCATTACGCATATCCTGTATTAATTTAGCTATTAAATGAAATTGGAACCAACCATCTATTGAATAAATATTTATTTAACTAATTCAAAAAAAAAAAATTATATAATTAGTTAATAAACATTTAATCAGGTGAACGGTATCAAATTTAACTTGCAGACAGACAAACAATTTATAAAAATTATTCGTGTAGTTCAGACAACGTACGCCGACGTTAGCAACAGTCGTGTTCATTAAATATTTGAAAGCTTAATGCACGATAAGGGTGAAACTTGACCACTCAGTTAAAAAAGGAAGTGAGACAAACATTGCCTAATGACAATCTGATAGCCACGTAATTCAATATTCAATTATTATATTGTCTGGTGATGATAAAAACTTCTTAATGCTATTCAAATGCTTGTAATTATTTATTTAATGTTCATTTGGGTCATCTGATAACGATCATAATCGATCTTTGTATTCCATTAATTATTTATGTGTTTTAGTTTTCTGTGTGAACAATTAACACCTGTCTATATTCTCATTTTGTTATTTGCTAGAAAAACATAAGTTAGTGATGAAAAATTAATTATGCATTTATGTTGTTTTTTCTGAAAAATGTTTGTTATTGTAAACATTGAGTCAGTGGAGACGTTTAATATTGTTTTTTTACTTGGTAGTTCTGGTATAATAACAGTTGTTCATTGTAATTAACAATAATAATTATTGGTTGCTAACAACGATATTGTTTTTTTTGCTACGTATTGTGTAATTATAAATGAAATACCAATATATTCTAATTTGCCATTGGGAGAAAATATTATATTGTTAGAAATCTAGTTTTGTATTTTTCACATAATCAAGGACTTAAATTAATATTAAAAGTTTAATTTCATGATCTCCTAAAATAATTTGATTGAACTTATGGCAATTCAAGTTACGTGTATATTGTTTATAAATAATGTCGTATAAATAGCAATAGTTAATGGAAATGCTCAAATTACACAACTGGACTACTGTAATTAATATTTGCTGCAGTTCCTCGCATAAAATTAATATATGCAGATATAAATCAATCCGATTCCAAACGTGTTTCTACTATACTCACATTCCAAAACGAGTTATCTAGCCTATAAATATCCTTGTAAATTTATTTGTTCAATTCATTGTTAGTAGAATTATTACTGAAATAATAAATATTATTAATACTATATTATTAATACTATTTTATATTTTTAGGATCAAACATGATGCTGGATAGAAGAATCAAACAAAATCCCCTCGTCTTATGCTGTTTAACATTAGTAACTTGCTTATCAGTATGGCAACTAATAACTGGCCCAGGTCCACCAACATATATCCTGGAGGATTCTTCAATAGCTTTCAATATTCTCAATACAAGTTATGAATACCCAGTGAATCTACTCCCAGCCGATGACTATACACGTTTAATAGACCTGCATGATTTCGAATTCACTGTCCTAAATACATCATGCAATGCAACCGCTCCGCTACTTTTAGTTCTGATCCATTCGGATCCTAGAAATCAACACAGGAGACAAGCTATCAGAGAAACATGGGGACAACGTATTGATCACGTCGTCGTGTTATTTGTTTTAGGGGAACCCCCAGGAAATGATAGTAAACTCTTACGACAACTAGAAACTGAAATGGATACTTATGGAGATTTCATTCAAGGAAACTTTATGGATGTTTATGCTAATGTAACTTATAAACATGCCATGGTTTTCAAATACGCAATTTATCATTGTCCTTCAGCTAAATACATTTTGAAAACCGATGATGATGTTTTTGTGAACATGATTCAGTATATGGATTTCTTGTATGACGATACAAATTATCATGGCGTTAAGGATGTTTTGTTTTGTAATGTCATACACCGCCCTGCAGTTATGCGTTCATTTAGAGCTAAATGGAGAGTTAGTTTTGCAGAGTATCCCCATTTTTATTATCCTGACATGTGTCCAGGATGGACTATTCTTTATTCTCCAGACACACTTTTTAAATTATATACTGCTCTGCAAGAAGCAAAGTATTTCTGGATTGATGATGTTCTTATTACTGGGATTTTACGAGAAAAATTAAATTTAACACTGCAGAATTCTGCTGGCTATATTCTTAAATCCAGTATGTTTTATTCAGATGGAACTTTAAAAAAAGTAAGTTTTAATGGTGGTTTTTTGTATGGACCACCAGATGCGAGTGAAAATATAATAAGAAATCTTTGGGAATATGTTAAGCATAATTTGCGTAATAAACGTTTTCATTATAATAATCCAATATTAAATAAATATGATCGTCACAATCATAGTGATGATGCGGTAATACCACAGATTTTAACTTGACTTCAAAGAATGTCTAGTCAGAAAAATTAATTTAGTATGTAATTTTTCTCAACCGAATTTTATCTTTAACCTTGATACACTCATAAACAAGAATATTAACGAATAAAATAGAATATAAAATGAGAGCAACAATCGATTGAGATTTTAAGTCTAAGGTGATGATTATATTAATACCAATGAATTTGCAGGTAAAATAGTAATTACAATGTAGTTATTAGTAAAGAGAATCTTTAAAATATTTGAGAGAAGCACACTGAAGACTGTTACTTAGATACTTATAAATTTTATTTTGTTACATGTGTTTCGTGACGTGAAGTGTTTTAGCTAAGTGCCTAATAAAAGTAAGTGCAATGTTAAAAAAGTTGTAAGCAGATGGAAAACGATTGAATGATAATTTGATGGGTTTCATTCAATTCCAAATGCAAAGAGAATGAAATTAAGTTTATAAATTCACAAACCTGACATACTTATGTTAGCATTTAATGAAACTAAGATGCCAATTATTCAAGGTGGCAAATATGTCGATTGTCACCTTTTAACTCTACATATAGGAGCCGTTGATATAGCATGAAATTTTGTAGTTAGAGTACTACTTAGGATTTTAAAGTTGCAAAAAATAATGGGTCCAGATACAAAAAAAAAAGATAAAAATAATATTAACTTGATCTAGTACCTAACAGATTGAACAAGTAATGATTGATTATATAAATGATATACTGAAATATATTTTTACCATTATTTATAGTTTATAGTGATTATATTATATTGTTTCCACGATAAAACTAGGAAACGTTTAAGATATAAAAGTTATATAAAACTTATAGTTAACACATTCAATTGAAAAATTGTTCATGATATATTATTATGTACTTATATAGAAGTATTTGTTCAAATTTTAGAATCTAATCATTATATATACTTTTGAGATATTTCATTTGTGATAATTTTTACTCAAGATGAAATCAAAAGATAAAAATTGCGATTACAAGTTAATCTAATATTTTAAATTAAAATGTCAAAGAATAAATCTTAAATTTAATAATACATATTATAGTTAAACACTATTCTCTTATGGAAAATTGTTAATTAAGCTCAATTTAAGAACAGTAGAGACTCACATATTAACAATTAAGTTATAAATTCACTTTTTAAGAAAGTACTTAATTTGTTTTTATTAAATTAATATTTTTATGTATATATGTTATTATTTTGACGATTTGAGGTTTTGTTAACAAGTTTTCAATTTATTCTATATTTAGTTGGATTTAAGTGTTCATTATATTTTCTTTCTACTAAAATTTTGTCATATTTATAAAGTTTTATGTGCTTATTGTGAGCAACAATTTGTGCCAATTTAAAATGCAGCAACTGAATAAAAATCATGTTGAAATTAAACTGTATTTTGTTTGATTCTTTTTGCTCTTGCTTACAAGCGCTATAATAAATTAATTTAATCTAAATATCAAATTATATAAGTTGTGTACAAGAAAATATATATTATTTATCTAAACACTAAGATTTTTATGATATAATTTATTTAATTTATTGACTAAATATTAGCTCTGTAATAAAATAAAGTTATAAAATAACAGTTGCTTTGGGTTAGCTAAATGTTAGTATTTTGTTTCAGAACGAACAAAATTTTTTGTTAAATTTAACTTTTAATATAAATTTAAAATATAAATATATTTATTTCGGTATTGGGATGCTACATTAATTTTGGTATGAATATACTTTTTTAATATAAATATAGTGTCCGAATATTAACATAAATTTGTTATCATTTTAAAAATTTTAAATTTTTAGGTTTCTAGTATGAGATTACACAATAAACACAAATATATAGCAATAATAATATTTTGCATATATTTAAGCATCCATCTATTACTATTAACAATGATAAGCAGCCTTAGACTTCCCTCATATGTCAAAAAGTCAAAGATTTTAACTTTTAATGAAACTAAAAACATTTATCCAATGAAGTTATTAGGCGATAATGATTACACCTGCCTAATGAATCTCAACAATTTTAAATTTATAATAAACCCTATATGTAATGAAAAATCACCATTACTATTAATTTTAATTCACTCTGATCCTAGAAATCAACGGAGAAGACAAGTCATCAGAGAAACATGGGGACAACATAGAAATGACGTTGTTATTTACTTCGTTTTGGGTATACCATTAAATCAAACAAGTGAATTGCGAAATGAATTAGACATTGAATTCTATCATTATGCCGATTTCATTCAAGGAAATTTTCTAGACACTTATAGAAACTTGACGTACAAACATGCAATGGTTTTCAAATATGCTATTTATCATTGTCCTTCGGCTAAATTTATTTTGAAAACAGACGACGATGTTTTTATTAATATGCCGTCATATGTCGAATTCTTAAAAAAAGATCCAGATTTTCGAAGAGGCAAAAATATTCTGTTTTGTCAAGTGGAGATTCAACCAAAAGTTCAACGCTGGAGATATGACAAATGGAAAATTTCTTTTGCTGAATATCCTTTAAATTATTATCCTGATATGTGTCCAGGATGGACTATACTTTACTCTCCTGATATACTGTTTAAACTATATTTGCAACTACAGAAATCCAAATATTTCTGGATCGATGATGCCTTAATCACTGGACTACTTAGACAAAAATTAAATTTGACTTTGCAGGACAATAACAGATTCACTCTTAATGCCTTCCATTTTTATGAAAATGGTACTTTGAAGAAAAAAATAAAGAGAATTTTTCTTTATGGTCCGAAAGATGGTGGAGAAAATATTATTCGAAATTTATGGGATTTTATAAAACATAATAAGAAATATCTGTTTGTACCAAACACTTTTGATGCGTATTTATATACAAGGTGGTAGTAAATTTGTAAAATCTAGGCAAGTTTAACTCATAATTAAGTACGATTGTATTTATGGGTTTTTTAATTTATAATAAATTATTATGAACGTAAGAGTTTCATGAGCTTAGCATAAGAAATTTTTTTAAAGTTTATTTATTTAATTTGAAAAAAATTGAGTTTACATCTTTAGTTGACTGACGACTGTAAAGATTTTGTTAGAGCTGTTTAGAATTTAAATAGCATCAGTTCCAATGGCTTTGCAACTGTGAAACTATTAATAATCACTAAACAATTACTTGAGAAATTATTTGAAAAATGAAAAAAAATGGTACAGAGCATGTATAAGCATAAAAATCGAAAAATGTAGAAAACAAACTATTTTTGAAAAAAGATCTACTGACTCTGGAAAATGAAAATGAATGAAAGAACAGCCCTCTTTTGTAGTACCGTTGTAGTACATATAAATCTTCAGCTTGGAAAACTTTATTATCCTGGGATTCGTTTCTCTGCTTCTAAGTAGGTGGTACTAGTATATTAATAATCTTTAAATTACGACGAAAAAAATGCCTAATAACTTTAATTAAAATAATTATGTATTACCAAAAAATGGTTGTTAGCTTTTTACATAAAATGGAGTTCCAGAAATAAATTATTCTCTAATATTATTTGGGCAAAACTCAATAGTCATAATTTGCAATAATTTACTCATGAGGCAAGATTGGGCAAGATTTTGTATTTGCATTGCATGTTACCATTAGCAACTTAATATACATTGTATTATTTATACATAGAAATGTGAATATCCATATGTTACAAAAAAGAAACTAAATACTTGAAATCGATAGAAATAATTATCTAGTGCGTCAGCACTATGTAAAGCTAGGTACACATATATGCCTATTTCTATTAATAAATTAATTTTATATATAGCCAATAAAAAGATATGTAATATATATTTGATTGTAATTTATTAAATAATAAACGTCATTATCAGAACTTACTCCCACCTACATATTTGAAAAATACCAACAAGTTATTACATAAGCTAAAAAACGTATGCCATTATTTTTTATATCAAAGAAAAACACGTCTACAAATTAGAAAACTAACTTCCCACTCCTACAAAAAGATTGATATCTGGCAGCCTTAAACCCAAGTCCATTCCTGTTTATGTCAATGATTACATTGTCCTAAATTGTATAGTTCATCTAGTTGTTAATACAGTTGTCTGAAAAGCTATTCAGTCAACGTTCATAGCTCGTACATAGATAATGATAATGACACAGACTCGCCTCGACTCGTGTCATCACACTTGCAACCAATGTCGTCTTCTCATCACAATTCCCATAATGA
>JASKGN010035023.1:0-33885 GCA_030556245.1 Falagria sp. GC000072 | reverse complement strand
GCCACCCGGAATGCAATGGCAATGTTGACGGTAAATAATATCATCAAAGGTTTGGAAGGTGAAGAAATGCCTTCCGAATTGAAATGAAACTAAACAGCAATAGCATTTCTATTTGTATTATTATGAAAAAAATTATCAATAAATAAATTGTAGTATTAAAAAACTTCGTTATTGTTTTTAAATATTATAAATATTAATATTCATAATTGGATACAAAAATAAAAGAAAATATATCTAGGGGGAGGATCAATAAAGGATTATGCCTTTAAAAAACCACAAATGGTCAAATACTAAAATTGACTCTTTGTGTATGCAGGCATAGATCATTATTATCAACTTTAGAACATATATGACCTAATAATCAAATTTCATAGTAAATCAAAAAAATATAGTAGTTTTTGAAAAAACAGGAAAAGTCAAATCTGGTGCCATAACGTCGCATAATAAAATTTGCATTCAAACCTGCAAGTCGACATTCGATTTTGGTGATATAAAGATGGTTTGGAGTATACTTGAGCAAGACTTGTTTATATCTTCTTCCAGTGATGATGAAGAGACGGTACCGATACCTACCAAAGTACCAAAGTTGTCTGTCGTGGAACAGGGGTTATCCTCAAAAGAGCAGACGGAATTATCTGACAGCGAGAAGATAGAATCAACAGATCAGGAGACATTAGTCACCAATGAACCTTTATCTTCAAAAGAGAAGGAGGAATTATCTGCCACTGGGCAGATAGCACCTACAGATCAGGAGGAGACGTTAGACATCAATGAACCAACAGATCAGGAGACGTTAGACATCAATGAATCAACAGTTCAGGAGACGTTAGACACCAATGAACCAACAGTTCAGGAGACGTTAGACATCAATGAACCAACAGATCAGGAGACGTTAGACATCAATGAACCAACAGAGCAGGAAACGTTAGTCCTCAATGAACCTGTACAAGCGAAAGAGCCACTACACAAGGAGACGAAGGAGGCGCTTAATGCAATATTGACGGTTCAGAATATCATCAAAGATTTGAGAGGTGAAGAAATGCCCTCCGAATTGAAGGGAAACTAAGTGTTAATTATTAATATGAAAACGTCTTCAGTAAATAAACTATAGTAACTTTCCTCGAATTGTTGCAGCATAACTTTCAATTCATTCTGTGGATCATATTAGTGTCTGATGATGTTAGTAAATAAAATTGTAATAACTTAAGAATCTTCTAATTGTTTGTATCATAACTTGTAATTCATTCTGACGATAAATTCCTGCTTGGCTTCTTTAGTTTCCGCTTCTTTAGTTTCCGTCGTTCTTACAAACTCTTCTTAACTTGATTGCATTAATTTAAAATGTTTCATTAATAAAATTGATAAGTCTTTTGAGATATAAGCAACACACAAAACAAAAATCTAAATCCCGCCCTATCAAAAATTTGAAACTATTAGCAACGCTATTCAATACCACTACTGACTTTTCAAAGTCAATTCAGTATACAGTCATTTTGCTGCAGCTTTTGCACGCGCAACAGATTGGGAAAAATTTTCTGTGAAACATAGTAAATTTTATGTACAAAATGGCTACGGGAATTGGTAACGGTGCTTCTAAAGATAATACGTGGAAAGTATTTGAGGGAGAAATTCAAAGCGAGGTTGTTCCAGCTACAACCAACATCAACAACAGCGAGAAGGAAGCAGTTCGAGCAGATCCACATTTCGACAGGGAACAGGTTAATAGCTGCTCAGAATGTTCCAGACCTCAAACCACTTCATGTTTGACTCCTTCTGAATGCAAGTCTGCAGAATCAGGTGAAATAACCAGCTTTACATGTTATATTGAACCCTGTCCAGAGCCGGAAAATGCTTACTACAAGCATTTTGACTTTATTGTAAGTTTAATTTCATTTTGGTTATTACTTCATTTATTGAATTGAAATTTATTAAATTTCTTAATAATCTGTTTGATTTAAGGTATGTCGTCTTAATCCAGATTCAAAGGGCAAAAATAACAAGGTGAAATATGATTGTTGCCCATTGTCATTGGTAACAATGCAAAACGAAGGAAAGAAAGTCTACAGCTTGGAGCCGCCACCTAAAATACAATGGTAATGATGACGGTTAAGAATATCATCAAAGGTTTGGAAGATGAAGAAATGCCCTCCGAATTGAAATGAAACTAAACAGAAATTGTATTTATATTTTTATTATTATGAAAAAAATATATCAATAAAGAAATTTTAGTAGTATGTATTTCAAAACTTTTTCATCGTGTTCGGATTTTTTTTATTATTACCCTAACGGTGTGCATTAGCTTAGTAATAACTTAGTAATCGCCATTTAATTCCTATGCCTCCATTTTGTCCTACACGGTAAAAAAAATAATGGAACTCTGCCATGTTCACATAGGGACCATTAAGTTTAGATAGTGTTCAATTTTAACTCTAATTTTAGAGTAGATATTTAGAAGTCATCTTACATATGCCTCGAGTCAAATCGCAGAGTAAAATTTAAACCAATTCAAGAGTGAACTCTTAAAAAATTTACTTGCCATAGTTTTAGAGTGAAATTATATTGGTAGGTTTATACCAAGGCCAATGTAATACTGTCAAATTATTATTATATGAAAATATAATTAATATTATTATATATTATTCTGCCAAATCTGCTATACTGTTAATTTTCATTTATAATTTACATGTTATGCATGTTTTTACGAGCGTGAAAACCAAAACAATATGCAACAGATTTAAATATGAGTATTAATAAACTTATTGCATTAATTTATGATCTTTTTGCAGATTTCAAATAAAATTATCCATTGTTCATTGTCGAATTATATTTGTTATAATTGAGTATAAAATTTATTATGCATATAAAATACATTATTAATTAACATTTGCACGCATTATTAAAATTTAATCAATTGTATAATAAAAGCAATGGATTTAATTGTGGTGAGAATTTCAGAATCAGCACTATATAAACAAACTCAATTAGCAAATTATCATTAATTGTGAACGCATTATATCAAACAGTCGAGATGAAAGTATTCCTTTTGTTAGTGTTGCTTGGAGTGGTTCAAGTTCATTCCAAAAGCTATTATCGATACAATCGAGTCACCCGGGATAGATGCGTTCCAAGTCCACCACCAGTAAGGGTCGTAGACAAATGCCAACCAGACAATGCACGTATCCAACGGAAAACTCTTTTTGGACAAATTGTTTCTAACCAGCCACCAATGACTATTGTTAAACCACATCCTGGGGCAATTAATGCTTGGACTGGTACTGCATATGCTTATCCGTATCCAATTTATTAATTCAAATATAAACATTTGTGTTATAAAATGTAATTATTACTGATTATAATTATAAAAAACAATAAATGTTTTATCAAATTACACTGCATTTTATTTTTTAAATAAGTTAGAATATTTTAATTTTATGAAGAGTGGCTCAGATTGGAACAAAGTTTAAATATTTACCGGGTAGCGAAAAAGTGTTTGAAGTTTGGACCGGGTCACGCTTTTATAGTCTTCAAATACTTTCAATTATAATTACAGCATCAAAAATTACAAAGCAAATGAAGGTCGAAGGTGTTTGGAATGAACTCAATCAGAAACAAAAACAAATGAAGAATAGAATTCGGAAAATTTGGACAAACTATAGGTATGTCTTCAATCAGAATTTAATATCAAGCAAAAGATAAAAGCATTAATATTTAAGCATTTCACTTCTATTTTTACATAAAAATATTATACACTTTTACAATTTTGTTTCATTCTTGTAATATTAGTAACATTCCACAGTTATTTTCATTCCAATATTGTTTACAATTATAAATTTTATGATATTAATTTAGAATCATGAAAATTGAATTAAAGTTATATTGAGTTGAATAATGTCGTTTCCCTTAGACTTATAATTTCCCAACAAAAATCTGAGTTTATGCAAATAATTCCTTATAAAGTCCTAAGTTATGGATACGTAACAATAATATTTAGGTATTATTAGTACAGGCACATGATTTATGTATATTACTAAGTAATAAAAAACTTTATATGAATTCACTCAAAAATTAAAACAAAAAGAGATTGAAGTGTAATAATAATATTATATCTACACACTACAAATAAAAGAAATTCTTTAAGACATTTCGTTTCATCTTTAAATAAATAAATCTTTATAATCATTACATTGCGACTAGAAAAATATTCGTAATAATTTTCATCTTTAGACTTCCTTTCTCTGTTAGCTTAAACTTAAGGCATTCTTTTGTTGCACATAAGGCAAACAACTTAAAATATTCAATATATACATAATTATCTCTTTAATAAACCATATTATGCATGCTGAGCTTCAGATTTTTGTGTCTGTATTTTTCGTCATTGCTTTTGTTGAGCTGAATTTGAGCAAAGAATATAATTTGTATTTATAACATTGCAAAAGATAATTCCACATCTTTAGTTCTGAGCAAAAAACATTTTCAACTTGTTATTATGAATATTATAATGAATAGATATATATAACAATAAAATAGTAACATTTAGATTCAAGGCGTACCAATGTCTAACATTTTATTTACACCATTGATTTGGACGGTTTTAGATATGAAAACAATTTTGAGCAAAACTGATACTTTCAAATCGGAAAATCTTCCAAAAATGAGCAAATTGTAAGGTAAATTCTTCACTTTAAATGTGGAATTTGAAAATTGTTCCAAATGTAGTTAAAATTTCGTATCTCTTCTGTGTATTTCTCTTTCTTTCAGCTTAAATCAAACAATTATATACTGAAATTTCTATAGCTAAATATGGACGGAAGTTTATAGACACACGAGATAGTTTCATTTTGATTATTACTATTAATTACTTGTTACTTAATTTTTAAATTTACTTATCAGTTAGTTTACTAATAATATAAATCATTTGTAAAAAGTTGACTTTTGAAAACACAGAAAACAAAGAAGAAAGAAGGCACGAAAAGGCACAAGAAAACCACTCCAGTTTATGTATTATTATTACATTAATTTTTCTAAATACTCTTAGCGTCAACTTTTAAAAAAATCTGGGAGAGTAAACTTTCATGAAGATAACATTTTACCACTCTACCCAGAAGTTAACGTGCTGTCATCAAATATCTTTTTCAACTTCGTTTTCTGTCGTTATTTGATTGTTGTTACTTCTTATATGTATATACAATATCATTAAAGTAACTATCATAAATTACAGCGAATCTAATAATGAATCGAGCAATTCCAATTGACACTCATCCCATCCATTGTTCCCTAAGAAAAGACCAGTCAGTTCATCATCTGTAGATGTAGTGGTTGTAGTTGTTCCATTTGGTCCTGTAGCATTAACAATAGGATTGATAGGTTCAGCTACGACTCCTTGATTAGGCATTGATGAAGGCACTAGTTTGGGTTTTTCATCAAGACAAGAGTTGTTGTTATTTACAGCATTATTACCACCTTTAGTATTTGTAGTATTGCTGTGTTTGTTTGCTGCTTTTGTTTCGGTTTTGATCTTTTTAGATGACACACTACTCGAATATGAATCAACATTTTCAATTTCTGTTTCTCCACAGATTGAAATGTTTGACAAAATGTTGTGTTTACGTTCGCCAGTGCTATTAGCAGGGCGATAACGTTTTACCTTTCTTTGGGGTTTATTTGCTGGTTTTACTGGTTGCTGATTATTGTTTAATTGATGTCGACGTGGTTCACGTACTGTTAGACTAGATCTACGCTTTGATCTTCTCGATTCTTCAAGTCTTTCAAGATCCAAACGCCAAAAACCTCCTTTTCCGGGCTCATCTTTGTTACGGGCTACTTTCACGAAGCATTTATTTAGTGACAAATTATGTCTGATTGAATTCTATAAAAAAATTAAATTTCATTAGTTTTTAACGTTTTAAAATATATATATTTTTATAACTCTATCCCCACCCCTTCTAAACAAAATTTGATCTTCAAATACTACCGGCCTGAATTTGGACAAACAAAATTCTCAACATTTTTGGGAACCCAAAAATCCCCAAGTTGAAAAAAAGTTGTACTTACTTGCCAACTAGGATGAGCTTTCCGATAATATAAAAAGTTTTCCCTTATCCAATGATAAATAGCACTTAATGTCATCTTATTACCATTCTTCCCCATCGCCATACAAATAAGTGTAGCATATGAAAATGGAGGTTTCTTATCACCATTCTTCTTATAGAAATTAATGTTAATTGTAAGATCTTCACTTTGTTGAGGAGGTTTCTTCTTTGGTTTGGGACTAACTGGTGGGGTGGGTAGATTTGGAACAGCCATGATGTTTGTAATATTGTGTAACCAATTCAAACTAGTTAAATCAGTCTCTTCACCACTCTTCACCTGTGCAAACTTGCCGATTTTGCCATTGTTATTGCTACTTTTACTATTGCAATCCACACCCATAGATCCATCGTTGTCAAAAATGAAATCAGTGGAATCATAGGCACCATCGGAAGAGCAACTGGCAATACTTCCACTTACACTACCACTGGTATTATGAACATCATTGAGATCTCCAACGAAATCTTCATCTGCACCATAAGGTACTTGCTCTTCATATAAATTCACATCATCAATAAATTGCTCACTAATATCAGCATGAAGCAAATCATTTTCATCCACAGCATGTACATATTCAGCATTAATTAATCCATCACTATTTTCATACTGAATTTTCAATAATTGTTGTTGATGTTGATCGAGACTATTCCCCGAAATATTTTGTTCGATAAGATGATCTTCAATAATTATATTACTACTGGTTACAAGTGGAATGAGCGTTTGCTCGTCCAGGATAACGATATTCTGTAATTCTTTGATATCCATTTGCAAATTTTGCATTTCTTGAACTTCCATCGGTTCCAAAATTTCTTCCACCATAGCGATGGAATTGTTTCCTATCTTCATTTAGACCACTCACAGCACTAAAAGTTTGTCACAGATGATTACATCCAAATCTATCTTCCATAATGTCTCCATGTCGACTTTCATTCACTTCGAGGACATTTTGTATATTACACGTGGCATTTAACTTCGTCTGCAATAAAAAGAAGAAAAACAAACGAATTATTTAAAGTATCACTTGCAAATGGTGCAATGAAAATTGTAACATTTTAATAACAACGTGAGTTAACGTGTGTCGTATATGCGTTGGTGGAAATGTGAAAAACGGGGTGGAAGAGAAGCGGTCGATGGAAAGCTTTGTGTACCCTCTAAACAATATCACGTGACGTCATTGGTGGTACATTCCCGAAAGCAACGTATACATTTTCCACTATGTTAAGGCTACTGTGTCCAGTTAAGTGGATAGGTTGGCTATCTGAAAACCCCCGACTGGAAGGGATCGCGGAGTGGTGAGTGGAATCGTCCAATCGTCCAACTGGATGAACGAATGGACAATATTGTTGCGTTAGTACAACCCTTGCTGGTAAGAATCAATATTTTTCTCCAATACTACTGCTGTGTAACGCTCCATTCTTCTATTTTCAGTTTCCCCTCGTTGGGTAAAAACCTTAGCTTACAAGTACTGGGAAATATTAGGAAATTGTGTAAAGACGCTAGTTTTATATAGGAAAACGTTTTATCTTTTTATACTTATAGACATCATGTGAAACTCAATCAATCAATTTCTTTCACATTTGCATTTGTGTTTCACTCCAAATTATTCCTTGCATAATCAAAATTGTATGAATATTTTATTTCATGCTTGCTTTAGAAAATTTCAAAGTAATTCAATTATCTATTATGCATGCATCATCAAATAAATCTTGTTTCTTAAATAATTTATGTGCCATTTTAAATTGTATTTGATTCAGTAATGCAACCATTTTGTTTTAAATTATATTTAATAAATCTAAGTATGATAATCATAAGGAAATGAATATTTTTCCAAAGGGAAAGAAAACAATAACGAAGAAAATGCGTCATACATTTATTACAAATAATACTAGTTTATTGCATTATTGATTATTTTCTTCTATAGGAGTTGACACCTGCTGGGTGGCCACCATAGTCTGATATCTATTTAAATTTTTAGTTTTTATTTATTAATCAGCTTATGTAGATAAGGAAATTTAACGAAACATTTAAATGTAATTACTGATAAGATATGATCACATGTGTAAAATTTTGTTTGAATTTTGGAATGTCATATTAATAATGTGATCATTAAATATTTAAAAATGATTAATTATATCAAATCAAACCAACAAATTAAATATCAGATGAAGAATTTAATGGATTGATATAATTCTTGTAATTTACAATTTAATTTTAAAATAAATTTTTCAAGCGGAACACAGCAAGGCAGTTGCCACTTCAAATTTACATTGGTTCGTAAAGGAGATTTTTTAATTAATTAAAATTAAGGATTTTTATCCGTTTGAAAATTTTAAATTAAAAATATTTTAGGTTGATCTCTGGAAGGTTCTATGTCAGATCATTGGACATCGTCAATGAACTGAACTCTCCGAGCATTCGCTGCGCTGAACAATGATTTTAGAGCCGTTTTAATTTATAACTTGAGAAACAACTTATTAGCTGCATTCGTTATTTTATTAAAGACTTTATTAATGCGATTTATTAATGACATTAATAATTATAATAATGAATAATGACAATTTAACAATACATTTCCATGGAAACATTATTAATGTCATTAATAAATCGCATTAATAAAGTCTTTAATAAAATAACGAATGCAGCTATTGTAAAATCATATGATAGATTATTAAATTTTGCTTTTTTTGATGTAAAATTTATTGATATATCAGTTTTTAAATATAATTTTATATGAAATACTCGAAAACATGCAAATTTACAATTTTGCGAAAAATTGACGCAAGATCCTGATTAGCATCAAAGCTCTTGGAATAAAAAATAATATGGTTAGTTTTTACCATATTTAAGAAATTTTAAAAAATAAATTTAAAGACAACTTTATGAAATCAAGGAGCACCTGTACATTGAAATAAGTTCACTTGTCCACCCTTGTGTATTCGTTATCCCTTTGTTTATGCATGCATTGTATCTGGCGCAATCAAGTGCTCATTCAGCCACCCTCTTTCCATACTTTCGTTAGTTACTAATTCAGCGGCAAGCAATAAAATAAGCTTTTTTTGAATAGCAATGATGATATCACCCCCTTGTATCATTGCGCACCCTATCCTACACCTTGTAGTGACAGTGCCATACCTGGTAGTCTTTCTATATCTCACCACACCACAGCACTATTCCACTTTTCTCATGCTCACTTGCATTCAATGTATGCTTAACAATCAAGCACCTGTCCATTTTTACATACGTACATTTTTACATATATTATGTACTTTTGCAACCCTTCATGTTGAGGGTGTATTTATACCAACAAACATTTCATGTTAACTTCTATTTTATTTGGTAGATATAATAATTCTTCTTCTTAATTGCACATGTCAATTTTACCCTAGTAAGTGGTGAAGTGGAATAGTAATATTATTATTATATAAGACTAAATTGGTTTCGGTTTAACTGATTTAATATTTGGAAACGGTTTGTTCTTTGTGTTCTGCACACGAAAAATATTTCATTAACTTTGAAGAATCTTTTTATGACAATTTTCATGGAAAGCACTAAAAGTTAATGTGGCCACAAAATGGCGGTGTATTAAACCGCCATGTTGAAAACAGTTGCAAAAATTTCACATCAATTTGTAATGATTTGCAATTTTATTATTATTGTATTTACTTAATATTATTTCTATGTATTATCAAATGGAAAAAATATAATAAAATTTTTAATATTACAGAACTATTTTGGTTAACTCGCTCGACCTCAACAAAATAATTGCAGGGTGAAAAAGGTTATTGTTATTTAAAATTGCAATTTCAAAAGATAAATCTTTGATAACAAATTTGTTTACACATGAGTTAAGTTACCTGAATGAGAATGTTAATTGAAAACTGCATATTGCAGTTAATTGATAAGTGTTTGATACAACATATCAAATTATAATTTACATTCGACAACTTCTATAAGGTATGATTATCGTCTGCGTATCAGAGAAATGTAACACGCATGTTTGTGATAATTATTCCATATATATCTAATACCTTCAATGAGTATTCTTTTTGTAATTGATTTTTTATCCTGTTAATATTTTATTGATACTATAACATATAAATATCATTTGTGTTAAATCCTGTTTTTCCTATTTTCTTTCGACTGGGCAAATTCAAATATAGAATTGGGTAAACAACGCATAATTGCAAATTCTGAATTAGTATTTTCAGTATTATGAATTTACTAGAAGTTTTGTAAGTTCAAAAAACAAAAGAAACTAAATGATTTAGGTTCAAATATAAATTTGCCATTTTGCAATTATGGCAAGCAAAATCAAAATTTAAAATGACCAAAGATTTGGTTACAGCAACTTTTAACACAATTCAAAGCTGAAGTGCATTTATAATTTATTTATTCAATTTGTGGAAGAGCCGTGAAGTAATTTCAAATCAAAATAATCTCAATCGTATTCAATTTCCCCTAGGTGAGCTTTAATTAATTCTGACTAAATTGGTCAATGCTCCTGGGGCAGTTCAAATTCTATGGCCACAAGTGAGTAATAATAATTATCACACTCGTTTGGTTTATCATCACGAATCGTCTAAACACTACAATGAGAAAGTATTTAGGCAAATTATGCATAAAATATTTATGAATTAATGATAAAAGTACAACCAATAAAATTTTTCTTAAACCGGTCCTAATATTAATGCATTTATTTATTTTAGAAACAAAAATTGTTCAAAAATAAAACTAATACTTGTTTAATTTTTAAAAATACAGCAGTACCCATGCAATTATTTGGGACTTTTTTGCAGATATTGGAAAAAAAAGTATCATGCATGACAGTAAAGTGAAACAATTGCAAAATAAAAAACTGCCATTATTGAATAAATTAATAAAATACTCCTTAATCCTTATGAAACTTTTTGAAACCTTAAATTTCCAAAATAGCAAAATATTAACTTACCCTTATAAAAAAAAGGTCCTAAAAAATACCACCCCCACAATTCCAAACAAATCACAACACACTTTGCACAAAAATCCAACCCGATTAAAAATATTTCAACATTTGAGCAACAATAATAATTATTTATTAACCGGTCAAAATGCAATAAGAACCACACCGCAGAGCTTTCGAGACATGAGTAATGCTAAAAAAGCAAACTACTGAGTAGAATGGTTACGGTTGAATCATTGTTCTTATGGTTTTTATATCCCCACCAAACCAGTAAAATATGAACTAGCTACTGGAACGGGTGGCGATCGGTGGCGATGGACAAACTCCTGGTACCTTGTCTGGGATCAACCCTGAACAATCACCTCGCACACTCACTCAGTTGGTGATTATGATAATAATAAGCGGGGCTACCAATGCGCCGCCGACGACTTGGTAGCAGCGCAAACGGGCTGGTAGCGTCGTCCTGGTCTTCGCCACATTCGTCAGCGGTCAGCTTGAAATAATCGATTTTACGTAAATAATTACGTGGAAAATGTAGGAAACGGAAAAATGTATCTTACTCATACACATTTGCCCACGCGCAGAAGAGGATTGTATGTACATGCATAATTTTCCAGCGGTATTTGCACTTCATCTATCTATTAATTATTGTTTTATCTATGATCATTTTTGTTGTAAAACTCTATGAAACTGTATGCTAGCGATGTTAAATAAATTTATTGATTCGGGTATCTCTTCTTGGTAATTTTATTCGTTTGGGTATTTTTATTTCAAGTTTTTTCATTTCTTGGAAATTTAGGTAATTTTAGATTGCAACAATCTGAACTTTAAACATTTAAAGAAGAATTAATAAAAGGTAATAATATAAACATGTTTAGTGACAATTGTAATATTTTGAAAACTCTCACATATAGAAATTGTAAATTCACCAATTTATTTTTAATTTTTCAGATGTTCGATTAACTAATATCAGTTTTGGAACATTCGGTTAGTTTACAAACTTTTAAGTTGTAAAGTGTAACAACTTTTATTGCAACGTTTTGACTTTCAACAAAACGGCTTCATTGGAAGGCTGCCATTTTATAAACATGAGAGTAGTTGAGTATTCCTTCCAATTGTCTTTTTAGATGCCCAAGTGAACACACAAAATTTGCTACCAAGATATCAACATAAAACCAATCGTCGTCGCCACGTTGATATAAAAAATGTTCATTCTTTGATATATTATGAATGTTATCTTCCTGTACAATTGAATAATTCATATTTTGTAATGTTACTAATGAATTTATAAAATACCTATCTTAACATTCACATGATAATAGTAATGAAGAAATTTAATAATGTTAACTGTTGAGTAAGTGGTAAATTACTTGAATCAATGCTAAAGAATTAAATGCAATATGATAGGAATGTTGGTTTGTTATGAATTAAGTGGAATTGTATTTTGAAAATTACCCAAATTTTTTATTTCAGAACCTAGAAATAAGTGACAACTTCTCAGTGAGGCAATTCAATTTTTAAGATGGCCAGTACCACAAAAGCAAAGTTGAAAATGAGGCTGGAAAAATCAATGCTAGAAGATCTGATAAAAGCTGCGAAAACAAAAAACAGTAAGAGCGAAATATATCAGAATTAGTAGCTTGCACTGAGACCAATAATAATTATAATTGATTAATTCATTAAAATTTTGTTGTCTGAATTCTAAGAATGAATTACTCATCTTTTTACAACTTTTCAGGAAAGCTTTACAACTGTTGCTCAAACAATGGCATCAAAGATCAAAAATAGTATTGCCTTTTGTTCAGAATTCATCAATCGAACCTGCTTTGCAATTTCCTATTAATAACGCGCTTAACTCAAAACACCAAAAATGTGTAAGATGTGCTTGCAGCGATTTATTAAATGTGGAGCGCACTTTTATGACATTCCAAATATAACACCGATTTATTGTCCTTAAGCAAATCAACACGTTAGAGTTCAACTGTTTCAAGTAATAAATAATAACGAAACTTTAGAGGAAAGGCATTTGAAACTATACTTAAATGATTTAGTGTCTTTTGTTCTTGATAAGTTGATGATGTGTAAGATTTAGATAATTGCTAATAAAAAATTGCAACTTAAAGTTGTTTAAAACTATCAAATACATATGGACTAAATTGAGAGATTCAATGTATTTGGCATATAACAAATTTGGAAAAAAATGGACTGAACTCATTTCAACTCTGAGATATTATTAAAATATCATAATATAAAAAAAATACATTTTCATTCTATCTAAATACTAAAACCTTTAAGCAACACAATTATCTCAAAACTAAAAAACTACGACTTTTTATAATTTTCCATAAATTATAGAATAACTGTAAAGTACCACGATGACGAACATTAAACGCATTAGTTCGACATATTCACGATGTAATACAGTATAACAATTATTATTGGAATTGAACTTGAACCTTCATAGTGAAGCAAATGTACCAGGTGCGTAAGAAGACGACGAAACCAGGTGCACGTACATTTCATGCGCGTACATGAAATGAAGGTCTCGAAATAATAATTTGCTTATTGTCATGGTGGAAACACGAGGCATGCTGCAAGTGCCACCCTCATAATATAGTTAGATATCATTCCTGTCTAATATGCGATTCACTCGAGCGTATTATTGTGTTTCGTTTAATGCGTGTTAGTGCAGGATAATTATGTACGTGCGACGTGCCCGATGTTTGCGCCTGTTCGGACCGGTGTGCATATACCGGAAGTTAATGTTCGAGTACACTCAACCGCTTCTGTTGGTACATTTTTTTCCTATTTCAGGATCTTTAAAAATTAAAATGACCGCTAAGCAATTAATCGTTATAGGTAAAAGATCTCTGATGTTGTTGATATCTTTAGTGCTTGAGAACTGGGTGGTAAAATGTTTAGTTTGCTTTGATCAATCAACTGAATTTATTAGGGAAAAGGAAGAGCGTAGAAAAATAAATAATAAATAATATCAATTAAATAATAACAACAAGCAAATATGCATTAATATTTTCATATTCAGATTACAATTATTTATAGCATTTATATAATCAAAAAAAATTACATCATATTCATACCATTGCCCTTTGTAAATGCCTAATAAAATAATAATCAATAATCCTCATTTGTACATATAACAACATTGTATAAAATTTAATAAAATATAACAAGTTACCCAATCACCTAATAATTTTGCCTGATACTTTTAATATTTCGAGCCGTTCCGTACTACATTGATTCTTTGCAATAACAATTCCCATGCTTTATCAACCTGACATCTTGTATATTGCACTTCCCACATCGAGCACAAAACAACATGTGCATTAGAAGCATAATATCTAGAAGGTAATTGCGAATTGATTCGTTGCAACGCTCGTTCTTCCGATAACTTATTTCTTTCTTGAATGCGCTTAACAGCTTCCTCTTTTGTTACAATTGTAGTCCAAATTTCATGACACATATGTTCCCATTTAGCAGCCAATAACACCGCTGCTTCAATCACTACAACATCAGTTTGCACATGTTTCAGTTTTTCAATTACCAATTCAGCAATGGCTGGCCAAACAATTGAATTCAGCGTTTCCAATCTTTCCTTATTGGCAAAAACAATAGGCCCCAATTTCGTACGATCAATTTCCCCATTTTCAGCAACAATTTCCCTTCCGAATTCTGCAACTACTTGCTTATAACAATTTGTGCCTACTGCATATGCTTGATGTCCCATAAGATCACAATTTAGAACAGTTGCTCCTTTTTCCGATAAATATTTTGCGACATTTGTTTTACCACTAGCAATACCACCTAACAATTATTATTAATTAACATTTACCTTTAATCATTTTCCAAAATAAACCTTACCAGTTAAACCAATAATATAGGGTTTTCTTGGTAATTTGGAAGTAACTGGTTTCAACAAATTTCCCAACATCCGAAGTCTATATGTACTTGAACTAATTTTGGTTTCTTCATTAGGTTGAGGATGTGGTTCATTTATTAAATCAACTTTTAATATGTGTACTTTAGGTAATCCATTCTGCAGACGTACTGATAACAAGAAATTAAATTACAGACTTAAAATAAGTTTGTATTATCAAACTTACTTTCATTAACTTTATCACCTCCTTTGTGAGTTTCTGCACTCACAATTAACATCTCCATTGTTGGATCCGATTTAGTAGGCCCCATTGCATCACTTATAGGTACAATGTTCAACTCTAATTCGGGACATATATCAGTTAAGAAATGTTCAACGCTTTTCATACGTACCTCGACTGGCTCAATTAATTCCCATAGAATTTTACCTGCAGCAATCAAGATAATTAATGTATGAAAAATGAATTCATTTTCATTTGAAGAAACAATGGCCATAAGAATTCTAAATACACTTCCTATAATTGTCAATAAAATTTGATTTACATAAGAAATATATTTTTACAATATATAAATTTGAATTAACTTGATACATTAAAACTTATTTCAAGTTATATGCAACCAGTAATGGTCATTGACTTGAAATTCTTTAATAAAATTTCGTGTACACTGTCGAGTTTTTGCTAGAGTTTTCTCTAGCTAGAGTAATTTTACAAACTCTACAATAGAGTTCTTTTCTCTAGCTAGAGTTTTCCCTAGTATAGAGTTTCGCTAGCTAGAGTTTTCTCTACCATGGCGGTCTATGATAACTCTAGCTAAAGTTGACATTGTCAAAATTTCTCTAGCTACAGAAAACTCGAGCAAAAACTCTACAGTGTACACGTACCTTAATAATATTTGGAAAAGTATTTATTTCATGGTATAAAATTATTTTACAAATATTGTTATACATATTATACTTTTACCACCAAAAAAACTTACTAAAACTTCTTTCTGACAAATTTTTACTTTAATTTTTTTTATTGAAAAACAAAATATGTATAACAAAAATTGTTAAATTAAAACCTCAAATAAATACTTCACTTCATTCAAAACAAGTAAGTTACCAAATAATAATATCAAGTCAATTTTTGTATAGCAAAGTTGATATTACAAATAATTTTCTGTAAAGACAATTGAGCAAATCAATACAAGAAAATTAAATCGTTTCAAAATCATAAATAATAAAATGTAAGAATTTATTTACCTATAGCCATTGTTTTCTTGACTGCAATATATTTGCAAACATACTTTCAAGCATATTTTCTTCAGTAACACCAATCGTGACTCTCTTTTGCGATCTAAGTGCAGCTTCACTAAGAAGTACTTTATGAGCTAAATGTAAATGATCAAACGTGCCTCCTAATACAGTATGATTGTAAACTTTAGTTTCTTCTTCACCATTAAAATAAAATTCCATGCATGTATCCGACTTCAATGTAACGATGTTGAAATCTTTATTTATATTATCGACACAATGTTTCAGGAAGTTATCAATATCGGATTTATTGTATTCTTGATCAAATATGACTAAATCAATTGCAGATTGGGTTCGTATCCTTCCAAGACTATTTTTCAAACCAGACAATAGTACTCGTACATCCAAATTGCCACAATCATTAGCAGCTTGTGAATATATATTATTCACTGCCTTACTAAATAATGGCCAAGCCAAGTTGAATTTTCCAAATGGTTCTAATTTATTTGACATCAATTGTACATAAAGCATATTCTTCACTTGTTTTTGCGCCGTTCGTAAAATGCCTGTTATTTGACTAGGATTTGAAATAATGACAAGACCAGTTTTTGCAAGCATTCTGACTAGATTATATGGGTATGTTGTGTAATGATATATAAAAAACTTCCTTTAAAATAACTGAAAGTGCTGAAAATTTTCTTTTAGTTATGAAATATAGATGAGATTTTAAGAAATGCATCTTACTTCTTATAGATTCTCTTTATAAAATTGTATAAATTTTAAAACAAATATTGGTGAAGACTTATCAGAGCCACGTTTATGACACTACAACATACTGAACTGAAACATGCTATAATGAAATCCTGACATGTACAACATTATTGTATGCTTTATTTGTGGCACTGGGTGTTTGAGCAAGTGGAAATACCGAAAAGCAGATTTCATATATTGATTGCTTCAAATCACTCATTTCTATAGCATAAACGCTTTATTTACATTCACTTATTGCTAAGTCATAATGCTAACATGAATAGTTCTGCTATCACAAGGATACATAACTAAATAGATTATTCAAATAGAAATAGTTTTACAGACAATTCTCTAATCATTTCATATTTTTTGAAACACATATTTTCATAAGAAATATGCCATGGTCCTATAAGAATGTTGTATTTATAAATTATTTGTTTTGAATGTCAGTAATGAATGTTTGTAATAAACAATTTCCTACTGTTCATGAATAAGTCGTAGTAAAGTTTTGGATACAGAGACGTACCTAGAATAAGAATTCAGTATAATATCCCAATAATAAATAAATACATAATATTTATTATTGAAAACATTATTTAAAATGTTTTAAGTAACTTTTTTTTATCCCAACTTAAACTTGTTACGAGCACCAATATGAATGGCGCATAGTAACAACTTTAAATTTATGAAAATAATAAAATATTGTCTGTTATTTAATGTTAAAGATAACAAACAATATATATAGATATAGAATCATTCTATATGCATAACGAGCTGTAAGTGTTCAGCTTGTTGACCTGTTGGACTTTGTACAAATCTTCTAAGCTCTAACCTTCTGTATCCATTATTTTAAAACGCGAACAAATTCTAGGATTAATTGCTGTTAATTAGTGCTAAACTAAAAATGAGTTTAAAGCTTTACTACGATTTATTGTCCCAGCCTTCTCGTTCTTTATATATTTTATTAAAACTCTCCAAAACTCAATTTGAACCATGTGAAGTACCATTACGTCAAGGTAAATATAAAAATTTTCTCTTCGGAAACAAAAGTTTCAGTTTTAATTATATTATCTATATAGGTGTTCATATGTCTGAGGAATATAAAAAAGATGTCTCGAAATTTGGCAAAGTTCCAGTTTTACATGATGGGAGTTTTCGATTAACTGAAAGTGTTGCAATTGTTCGATATTTAGCAAATCAGAATAAACTTTCTGAAAAATATTATCCCAAAGACTTGAAATTGCAAGCTGCTGTAGATGAGTATTTGGAATGGCAACATCATAATACTAGAGCTCATTGTGCTCTTTATTTCAGACTGAAGGTAATTGTAAAATAGAGAAACAACATTTGTATAAAACAATAATTTAAATTTTAGTTTCTAACACCAATTTTAACTGGAGAGCAACCACCTGAGAGCAAAGTAAAAAAATATGAAGAAAACATGATGAATTGCTTAGAACAACTGGAAGAATTATTTTTGACACCAGGACCATTCATTTGTGGTGATAAACCAACAGTCGCTGATTTATTTGCGGCAACTGAAATAGAACAACCAAGTAAGGCAAAAAAAGAAATAAGAATGCAACATTTAACAGTCAATAATATACATTTCAACATGGTAACGTAACAATACAATAATATTTCGTTAATTCGCAGGAATGGTCGGTTTTGATCCAACCGCCAATCGACCTATTCTTGGCGCCTGGTTGAATCGAGTTCGCGAAGAATTCAACCCGGCTTACGAGGAGGCCCATTTGATTTTGAACAAAGTGGCTTCCAAACGCAAGCAAGCAAAGTTATAAAACTTAACAAGTTATATATACAATTAAAGGTAATAAGTTTAAAAATCGTAGTATACTAATTGTTTATCATAAGTTATTATTATTGCGCTTTTGTTTCCTCGCGTTGTACTTATCAGGATGCCGGTAGGACATGTGTTTCCGAAGTGCATCGCGACTTCGGGACACGTGCGGGCACGAACTGCACGCATGATATGTCTCGTCGTGTGTTTCCATATGCACGCGTAGGTTGTATTGATTGCTAAGATATTTGCCACACACAAAACATTTGCATGTTTCAGGCACGTCGCGATTATTGTGATGTTTGGCATGTTGCAATGGTCCTGGAGTTGTTTGTTGGTTTTGTGCTACCAAGGGTGGAAGTGTTTTTGGTAACAGAAGAGTTTGTTGGATTGGGCTTGTTGGTTGTTCTTGTGCTTTAATTTGAGGTAGTATACAATCATCTAACTGAAATTACAAATTTAGTTATGTTAAGTTACTATTGATGTAATTTATTCTTACTTGCATGTCTGATAAGCCTGAAACTCGTAGATTTCTTGCGGTTGCAAGTAGTTCCGGAATTCGATTTTTATATACACAGCATTCTCCTTTATAGATGAAGTTTAAAATGGCACGGATGTCTTCTAAATGGGCATTGAGCAATACCACATAGGGATGTTCAATATTATTTCTGTCGGCTTCCTAATAAAATTGCGAAATTTTTTAATTATGTAATAGAAATAAATTAGGGAATAAATAAATACTTAATATATAAAAATAAACATTTTTCTAATATAAAATCTAAAGAAAATTTTATACTTATGGCACATGTTAATATTTTTATATTGAACTGAACATATTACAAGTTGCCAAAAGTTTGAGAAGTAGCAAAAAATATAGAGTATAGAGATAGAACAGATTCAGTGTCTTCTTAAAAATTGTCCAACATTAGTGTTTCTAAATATATAATAACATCTATAACTATTTTTGAGGCAATTCAAATTAAATTCGGTTAATTATTACAAGAAGCGAAAGAGGCAAAACAAAAGACTATCGGTTTAGTGAGAGTGGGGGGGAAGGTCGAAATATGTACCAGAATAAATACCAGAAGGTAAAGAGAATAATTAAATTGTAATTAGTTAATTGGAAATGTGGAAAGAATGCCAAAATAGGATATATATAGCTAACTAAGTTCTAATAAAAACAGTTTTATAGAAAATGTCTTTCAATGGCGTCAGTGTTGCCATTTTCTTTCGCTTGTTCAAACCTTGATTAAAATTTCACCATCAATTCAAAACAAGAAAAAACTGAGCCATCCACAATTAGAACTTAATCAATAATAAATCATCAACTTACCTGAAATATTTTTAAAAAATAACTACTACATGATGCAAGAATAAGCCTATGTGCCTTTAAAGATTGTCCATCAACAGTAAGCGTAACATCAGCAAATAATCCTTTCTCAAAAATATTCGGTAAATGATCGGTGATGGTAGGTGCATGTCGATGCCATCGTAGCAAATATCGTTGTTCTTGCTGCCCCTCAAGTTTCGGACTTTGGCGCCCAATCAACTCGGAATCGTCATCAAGCTCAGCGATGTCTTCATGATTGGCACTTCCATTGGATTGACACCTGACTTCATTGTGATTACTTGCGTTGTTAACTTTCCCATTGAAACAATTACTCATTAGCCCGATGGAGTAGCGAATGAAAAATTAAGAACTAATTGCGCCAGAGGTATTTATTGTTCGGCATAAAATTAGCGAAATTGCGTGTTTTTCGCCTGTATACGCTTATACGTTTATTATCTAACTGGGCTCATTTATTGTCCAGCTATTTACTGGTGTCGGTCGCACCGTGCGTGCCCGTCGTTGTCGCATCTATTTATGTTTATAAATAACAAGTTGCTGTCCAGCTGGACCTGGATAGATATATAATAGCATTGCGATCGGTCGAACGGTGCGTCCCGGCTGGAGAAAAAATAAGCGCGCTAAAAATGTCGTCTGGACGTAGCAAGCGCGAGCTGCTTGGATTCGCTCCTGATCGTCTCTTACAATAGGATGCTTATTGTGACTTACGGGACGACGTCGCTAGCCAACGTCATCGTCGCAACCGATGCAAAAATAACTCCATGGCATTGATTGCGCGTGCCCCTTTTCGTGTCGCAATAGATGTTTGCAATTGGCGTCGCGACGATTTCATGAACTTCAATTTTCAACTTTAAGCTACACATTTTTAATTCTGCTTGCTGGATGTGTGTGTTTTGATTCTTTATTTTACCGAAATATCTCTTTTGGAGTCTTGCCAAATTTGGCAAAACTTTGGGAAGGAAATCGTGCAAACTTTTGTTTCAATTAATGCTTTACTTTTATTGTTATAAAGATAGAGACGTAATCTTTGCATGTATTCTTCTTGGCAGAAAAACAATTAATAAGTGCTTAGACTATTTTTGTTATTATCTACATACATTTAGAAAGTTCACGAATAATACTTAATTAATTAATTAGTTGCATTACTTCTTAATTATTGCCTACACCCATAATGGGTAGAAAGGCTTTTAGATTATAATTATATATACTTCATAATAAAATAATGTTAATTAGTAATTTTACTTAATATAATGCTTGAATGATTTGTATGCACAGATTCTGGACACTGGACATCAATTTCCTGGCACAATTAACATTTATCCGCATAGTGTTGCATCGATTTGGGTCAACGATGGAATTAACAGTTTCAATTTTCTTCGATAGCTTAAATCTGAAGCGACTGGATTTCCTTCGAGATATACCGTGTTTAGTTTTATTGGTCCCATTTTTTCAATTGATTTCCAATCGTTTATATTGTTGTCATTTAACTAAAATTCATATAAAGTTATATACATTTATTTTTTTTGAATTTTGTTTATCGATGTCTGAAAGGAATATTGTAATGTCGAGCGTTCATTGGCCATTTTGCCAATGCGCACATGACCAAAATTGGTCTATAGCGCAGACATTTCTTAAACTTCTAATTTGATGGGATTTACATGTGTAAGTAGATCGCGGAAGACTTTTTCTAAGAAGAAATCAAAGTTGGTTACCCTGGTATATGTCAATTTAAATTTATATAGTGATCACGTGGACCTTGAAGATTTTTGAACGCGTTATATTTTCTTAATATTAGAGATTCGAAATTCTTTTCAAACAACGATATTTCTAATTACATTATACTTAAATGTTAATACTACATACCCAAAGTTCTTCCAATTCCTGTAAATTGTTTATACTTGCAATAGTTGTTAATTTGTTCTTGGCCAAATCCAACGTACCAAGTTTTATATTATGAGTAAGATTTTCAATTTGTTCAATTCCATTTTCAGATATATATAACTCATTGAGCTCGATGAGGGTATCAATATTCTCAATTTTTGTTATCCTGTTACTCTGCAGACTTAGACATGTAAGATTTGTTAATTTCTCCAAGTTTTTTATTTCACTTATTTTGTTCTTTCCAAGAAATAAGGATTTTAAAGTTGTTAAGTTTTCCAAATTTTCTATTTCCTACAATGTTTAAATTGATATATTTCATGTTGAATTTAGACTAGTAGAGGAACACTAATTATTGAAATACAGTCGAGTGTTTATAAAAATTAATTGGCACTAACTTTCTCATGCATTAATAAAAACGATTAAGTTTGAAATATGTTTGTTTAAATAATATAATAATAAATATGTATCAGAAATTAATGTTTATATATCATAAAGGTACGTGTACACTGTAGAGTTTTTGCTAGAGTTTTCTCTAGCTAGAGAAATTTTGACAGTGTCAATTTGCTTGACTTGTGTAGCAACAGTGAGCACCGTAGAATTTCGTCTCTAGCTAGAGTTATCATAGAGCGCCACCGTAGAGAAAACTCTAGCTAGAGAAACTCTATGGTAGAGAAAACTCTAGCTAGAAAAAAGAACTTTACCGTAGAGTTTTTTTCTACCATAGAGTTCCTCTAGCTAGAGTTTTCTCTAACATAGAGTCTCTCTAGCTAGAGTTTTCTCTACTGTAGAGTTTCTCTAGCTAGAGTTTTCTCTACTGTAGAGTTCCTCTAGCTAGAGTTTTCTCTAACATAGAGTTCCTCTAGCTAGAGTTTTCTCTAACATAGAGTTTCTCTAGCTAGAGTTTTCTCTACTGTAAAGTTTCTCTAGCTAGAGTTTTCTCTACCATGGCGCTCTATAGCCTCTAAAAACTCTACAGTGTACACATATCTCAAAAATTTTACCTACCCGAATTTTGTTGTCGCCAAGCTCTAACATTTTCAGATTCTTCAAATGATCAAGGTTTTCTATATTCGTAATCTTATTGGAAGATAAGAAAAGTTGTTCCAAGTTTTCAAGCTTGTCCAAAGCTTCGATTCGTTTGATTTTATTAAATGACAAATCCAAAATTCTAAAACAAATTTAATTGAAAATCCTTCAATATAATTCTGATTATTACTAAATCATTAGTCATCAGCAAAACAAATGACTCATAACAAACATACTATACTAACTTTAAATTAACCAAAGCATCCAAGTTTTCAATAACTGTAATTTGATTATCGTACAGTTCCAATTCGACAAGTGTAGTCAATGACTCCAAATTCTCAATCTTTTTGATTAAATTCCATCTCAAATATAATCGCTCAAGATTATGCAAAGGTTCCAAATTCTGCAACTTCCCAATTCTACCATGATTTAAATCCAAAGTATCTGTGTCAGGATCGATTACAATTATATCGTTAAGTGTAGGTCCAATTTCATTTGTTTCTACATCGGATGTTGAAACTACAATAAAATAATGATTATATTGTGGTGACTAATTGTATGTTACCAACCTGGAGAATTAGATTGCTCTGAAATTTCTTTTGTAATGGGCATTTTAAAGAACAAATAGAAAAAATAATGAATGTATTTAAAGATACAATTACTCCACTGTATGTGTATCACGTTCTAAACACCGGCAAGAAACTAATCGATTTAATTAAGTGCACTTAGGTATTTAGTGTGTGTTCATTGATGCTGATTAATATTTTATTATACAACCTGTTATGAATTTAGTAATATATTCGATGAAATGGATAAATTTGTATTAAGTATTTAATTTAGTGCAGTTTAATATTTAATATTGCATAAACTAAGGATCGGCATATTGTATACAAATTTGGAGTAGAAGGGGATGCCAATACAAACTAAGAAATTAAATAGATTGGGATTAAAAATATTTAAAAAGTTATTTAATTATTAATTCTGTTAATTTTTATTAACCAGTATTTTATTTCCTAGTGTTTCCTAGCTAAAAGCCTTAAATTATTAAACATGGAAATCTTTTTTTTTTATTCTACTGTGTATAAACAGCTGATGAAGTTACTGAGGCGTAAGGCGCTACAAATTCAATTGAATTTAATCAATTTGTTAATTTAATCATGTCTTATCTATATTCTAATTCATTCTAATTGCAAAGTGAATAAATTAATTTGCAAATTAATTTTTATTAAGACATCTTTAAATTCGGTATGAAAACTTAAAACAAAATCTACTACATCCTCCATTCCAAGAGACCGTTACAAGATGGCGCGCAAATAACCGCCATAAGAATAAATAACTTTTACTGACTTTTACCGCCGAAAGTATAGATTGGGATTAAAAATATGTAAAAAGTTATTTAATTATTAATTCTGTTAATTTCTATTAATATTAGTATTTTATTTCCTAGTGTTTCCTAGCTAAAATCCTTAAATTATTAAGCATGGAAATCTTTTTTTATTCTACTGTGTATAAACAGCTGATGAAGTTACCGCGCTACAAGTCCAATTGAATTTAATCAATTTAATCAATTTGTTAATTTATTCATGTACATCATGTATTATCTATATTCTAATTCATTCCAATTGCAATGTGAATAAATTAATTTGTAAATTAAATTTTATTTTAAGAAATCTTTATTTTTAGAATTAAAACTTAAAACAAAATCAACTACTGCTACTCCATTCCAAGAAACCGTTACAAGATGGCGCGCGAATAACCGCCATAAGAATAAATAACTTTTACCGCCGAAAGTTTCCAACGTTTTTACGTTTTTTTATCTTTTTAACAATATATTCCAAACAAGGTTATACAAAATTCATAATCATATCAACAGAAGTATAATCCCAAATTTAAAAGCCTAGCTTAAGATAAACAATCTTCTGATTTATCATAAAATGTGCCATTGAAATATCCCTTGATAAGAAATATTGAATGATGATATCACCAAAGATATAACAGACCTTCAAATAAATGACGCATAGACAATAAGATCATTGTCTTAAGGACAAAACTTACTCATAACATAACAAATGCGTTTTCACAAGTGTGCTCTGCTGGAACCACATGAAATAAAATAAAAATAACCGGCGTATTTGATGTATGTAGTGTGGATACAAATATATATACATAGTATCACGTAAGTAATCGTTATTGAAGGAAATGGAAACAAGTGAGAGAGTGAAATGGTGGGTACAACCAGAACAACATCGTCGTGAGTCAGATACCACATAACGTCGTCATCGCTAAGTGGGTCTCGCTCGGCAGTGGGTTCACTCAATTCATGTCGCGTTATTACAGACTTTACAGTCTTTCCAGCGTTCTGTGCGCTTGGTAGTGCCGGTTACTTCAGTTGTTCTTCTAACACAACGTGTTGTAAATACCCGCCGAAGAGAATCGCGGCATGCCTTAATAATTAAATCAATGGGATTATAATTTCAATTGGAGACACTTCTAATTTTGTATCGATTTGCACCTAAGAAATACCCCTTCACACGATGGCAACACGAGAAGTTGGTGTTGGAGACTTTGTCTTATTGGACACAATCGACCTGGCGCATTTTATGAAAAACTTGGAACTCAGGTAAAATTTTAAGTAGTTGCTGATATTTATTTTGAAACTGCAAGTTTCATGTTTCTTTTTATTTAAATAAAACTGAAATATTTAAAGTGAAAGAAATCTTTTTATTCTAAGTTTGTTTTTCTTTAATTGTTATATTATTATTATATTCTTTAGTTCAATGGTAGTATTAAAATTTGGTTTCTACTTATAAAGTTTTTATTGTATATGCTAAACACGCATTGTTTCAATGAACTAACGTTCGTCGCGCGGGTGAAAAGTTAGCAGGTACGTGGGACGCACCTGTAATCATCGCCCTCGATCAATTTTTTTAAATGCTGTTCACACGGAGTATTTTAATGCGCGGGACGTTTGCGAATCTCCGCGTTTGTTTTTTTTTCTTTGTGGACTTGAGATTATGGAATTGAATTGAGGAAAACCTTGTTTGCATTGTTTATTCTACTGATGATTCACATTTTCCTTGTTTTAGGATGATAAATCTTTGATTTTCTAATAAATTAGTTTTGAAAACATTACAATTTTAAATAAATAGAATTATTTTTTTTTTTTATGTTTTCACTGAATGACTTATTCTGGATTTGTAACTTTTATTAATCAAAATGACACATGAAATTTATGTACTTGAGATATGTATTTTAATCTTACAATTTTTTTTATCAGTTAACACCAAATCTTACTTAAGGAATAAAATATCAATTTTTTAATTAATCAAAAGACTAATACTAATGTAGATTACCACTTTGCTTTATTTACATATATTAGTCATCTATAACATTAGCAAGTTTAAGTATTTCCTATTTTGTGTGTTCTAAGTTTACCATTCATCATCTTAGTCATCATTTCACTAGCTATATATATGATTTGCACTCAACAACTTCACATGTTTAATGTTAACTTACCCACAAACGCAGTTTTACTTTCATTAACATATGTGCATACAGTACTGTGTTAAGATAGTGTGAGGCCCTAAAACCCATACTTAATACATAAAAATATAGCGTGTACGTTATGGACTGGAAGTCACATGATCAAATTTTCATTACAAGTTACTATTTTCTTACTACGTACTATATCAACACTGAGCAGAATAACTTTTTACTTCCACGCAACTAGATCTTGAAATTATAAACTCCCAAAACGTTTTTTTGTTAACGCGACTCTGTATGGTTGATATCTCCACATATGAAACGTTTTTCTGTATATTGACGTAAAAACGAGAGACATTTTTCATATCCATACATCCGTTTATAAAATAAATTTTACTTATTTATACATTGATATGTTTCTAAACAAACTCGAATTTTTTAGAATTCCCAAAAATGGAATTCAAACTAAATTATTAATTAAACATTTGTACAGTGGTTAATTATAAGGTACATATAGAAACTAATGTAATTTATTTTATGTACATGTAGATCTATTTTATTTTATTTTATTTGTACGCTTTTTGTTTTGTACTAACGAGTTTAGTGTACTAACAAAATCAGTTAAAAATCAAAAGCTCATAATTAGACAAAGCATGATGTTTATGTTAATCAACTCTTAATGAATCAAGTATGTACTATGACTACTTAACTACATTTGTTGATATTAATTAATTAATGATTTTTATATCTATTTCGTCCAAACCTACGATTTCATTAAGAATTATTTTTACCAACTTTATTGAAAAAACCGCGGATGTGTAATAACGCGATGATAACAATAAATTTATTTAATTAATGTTTATAATCTAAGCGTAGTTTATGTATATAGTGTATGTATGTATTTCTTATCAAATTATGATATAGCGGTGTAGTAATTATACTTCTTTCTTCCTTTTTTGATAAAAATATTAACCACTATATATTTTATGGGTTTTAATGGAATTATACTATGTACTTAAAAACACTATTGATTTTTATTATGTATTACTAATTAAAATATCCATTTTTATAATAAATACAATCAGTAAATAAGGACTGTACTGTTTTAAGTTACAATGACTAAACTTTATTTGTTAATTGCTAACAACTTCAATAATTGACTAATTTTCTTTTTACCCAATCGAAAGAGAACCTAAATTTATTAGAATAGTGTAATAAAATAAATTAACTTAACATAATTAAAATATAATAAGTTTCATTTCGAAGCCTTCGACACATGTACATACTTCAATATTTAATGTTTCGATATGTCTCATTATATATATGTTATAAATAATCCACAAAACTATTTTAATAAACTTTATTTTCATGTAAACTAATACTGTTTTATATATTACAGGTTTAAAAATGGGAAAATCTACACATATATTGGTGAAGTATGTGTATCAGTAAACCCGTATAAAAATATGAACATTTATGATGAGGCACATGTCAAAAAATATAAAGGTAAATATAGAAAATAGATTTGATATATTAAAAGCTACTATATATGTCAATATAGATTAGCTTTAAGTTGCATTTTTAAATTTCTTATTGCTTAATGACATAACATTCAATTGCAACATACTCTTGATATATATCAATATTAAATTATATTTATTGATTTTTAAGCGATTAATGATATTGCTAATCAATCCATATAATAACTGATAAGAGCACTTTAGTTGCAAAACACTTATCAGTATTTACAAAATACTTAGACAAAATATAATTTTATGGAGGAAGTATTACATATTTCCTACATTCCACATATATATTTATATAGAATATAATATTATATTTTGTATTGTATACTTCATTATATGAATGCTTTCAATTATCTATTCGCAATAGTAAAGAGAAATTGTACAAATGAATTCTATCTTTATAGAAATAAACCAATGAAAGTTTACGCCATTACTGCAATATTGCAAGATTCAATGTTCATTAAAATGTAATAAAATTGTAAATTGTTTTATTTTCATGTAATAACTTCACTATTGTAATGTAAATCATGGATTCATGACTTTATTTACATTAATGAATTATTTATTTCATTTGTTTAATAACAAACTATTTCTTATTAAGAAAATTTTCATTTTTTTTATTCGAAATATTCTTACTACTTTAAATGGCTAATTTTGTACGTCATTATTATTAATGAATATTATTGGTGTAAATTTTACGAGATTTTATTGGTAGATTATTTTTGCAATGAGTCAATATATTTTTTTAATACAATCTTATAATGAACGCAATAATATTCAAAAAGAATGTAAAGTTAATAGTACTACATATAAATGTAAATTTCTGCACTACTAAACTACCTAAAATCATTAGTAAAAACATTTCATAACTTCTTCAATTTAATTTCTTAACCAACTTAAATTAATTGATTGACTTTATTAGGTCGTGAACTATTTGAAAATACCCCACATATTTTCGCAATCGCTGAAGCATCCCACAAAGTAATGAAACAACAAGGGCGAGCCACCTGCATTGTGATATCAGGCGAATCGGGTTCTGGCAAGACGGAAGCGTCGAAAATCATTATGAAATACATTGCAGCCGTGACGAACCAAACTGGCCAAAAGGAAATTGAGCGCGTCAAGAATGTTCTCATTCAATCAAATGCTATTTTGGAGGCGTTCGGAAACGCGAAGACGAATCGTAATGATAATTCTAGTCGATTTGGTAAATACATGGACATCCATTTCGATTTTAAGGGTGACCCAATAGGTGGTCATATTAATAAATACTTATTGGAAAAAAGCCGCGTCATTTACCAACAAGCCGGCGAAAGAAACTTTCACTGCTTCTATCAGGTATTGTAGTATATAATGTAATTAGTAGTTAGAAATTTACTTCATTATATTACATCGTTTTTTTAAATGTGAAAGTATTGTGTAACTGATGGATGCATGTGTTTGTTTTCATTCTGGATCGTAGTTATTGGTAGGTGCACCGGAAGAATTATTGAAGAAACTTCATCTGCAACGCAATCCCGACAAATACTTTTATGTGAAGCAGGGCCAAGCAGCGCGTGTCGATTCTGTCAACGACAAATCCGATTTCAATACTGTGGTTAGTTCTTTATCTACGCTGCAATTCGCACCAGATGAAAAGGATACGTTGTGGAAAGTAATCGCTGCAATTTTGCATTTGGGTAATGTCGAATTTGCCACAAAAGAGGATGGAATTTGCATCGCTGATCGGCAAGCCGGTGAACTCGTGGCACAATTGCTGCAAGTTACCCCGGAACAATTGTCGAAATCATTATGCCATCGTGTAATTGCAGCTAGAGGTGAAGTTATGAGTAAGGAACATACTCAAACCGAAGCTACTTTTGGACGTGATGCTTTTGCCAAAGCAATTTACGACCGGTTATTCACATGGATTGTGGATAAAATTAATTCCGCCATACCAGTTGACAGTAATTCTAATAACAATACATCTATGAAACGTAAATCTTGTCTTATTGGTGTTTTGGATATTTACGGTTTTGAAATTTTTGATACCAACAGTTTTGAGCAATTCTGCATTAATTATTGCAACGAGAAGTTGCAACAGTTGTTTATTGAATTGGTACTTCAACAAGAACAAGAAGAATATCGTCGGGAAGGAATTGAATGGCATGATATTGATTATTTTAACAACAAAATTATTTGCGATCTTGTGGAAGCACCGCATAAAGGAATTATTGCTTCTTTAGATGAAGCTTGTTTAAATGTTGGGAAGGTAAGTGATGAGATTCTTCTTGAAGCGATGGATAGAAAACTCAAGGGACATCAACATTATACATCCAGACAAACTAAGTCTTCGGATAAAAGCGTACGACATAAGGTTGACTTTAAAATCACTCATTATGCGGGCGATGTTGTTTACTGCATTCATGGATTTATCGATAAAAATAAGGATTCCTTATTCCAAGACTTTAAGCGTCTCTTGTATCAGTCACATGATAAAAACATCCGGGACATGTGGCCGGAAGGAGCTCAACATATTACTGAGGTAACTAATTTAATATATTGTTTCTAACTTAAGTCACTTGGACATTCTTTAACGTCTCATGCTATGAAAACTATTCTTAAAATTAAAATTTCGTTTTTTATTTTATTTTAGGTAACAAAAAGACCTCTAACCGCGGCAACATTATTCAAAAATTCAATGACTGAATTAGTAATAAATTTACAATGTAAAGAACCTCATTATGTTCGTTGCATTAAGCCAAACGATGTAAAATCACCTAGTCTCTTCGATCATCAGCGAGTTGAACATCAAGTGTCTTATTTAGGTTTAGTAGAAAACGTCCGAGTTCGCCGAGCTGGTTTTGCTCATCGTCAGCGTTACGATAAATTCCTTAAGCGATATAAAATGATTTCGCCTTCAACTTGGCCAAATTTCCATCATGGCGATGATAAAGAAGGAACAAGAGTTCTCATGAATGAATTTGGTTTCGCTTCAGATGTTAAATATGGCCATAAGAAAATTTTCATCCGATCGCCGAAAACTTTATTCGCGCTTGAAAACAAACGAAATGATAAAATGTATTACATCGCAACGATTATGCAAAAAACATGGCGAGGATACAGAGCTCGAATGCTTTACAAAAAAATGCGTGCGCCTTATGTCATTATGAACAACTACAGAGGATATAAAATGCGTACGTATATTGAGCGTCTTCAACTTAAATTCAAAGATGCCAAACGTTTGCCTGATTATGGTAAAGTTCAAACGTGGCCAGTTCCACCTATTTGTCTTAAACAAACTGCAGCGATTTTTCGGGAATATTACAATAATTGGCGTAGTTATATGATTTTACGTAAGATTCCGAAGAAAGAATGGCCACAATTAAAGTTAAAGATTATGGCAGCGTCTTATTTGTCAGGAAAGCGCAATTATTATGGATTGGATAGACCTTGGGAAGGAAATTACTTGTCGAAAGCCGCCCATAACAATGCTTCTACTCTCTTTAACGAAAGTATTTCGAATTTACGTAATACTAATGGGATCAAAGAAGTTGCATTTTCATCGTTTGTAGCGAAATTTAACAAACACAATAAATCTGCTGAAAGAGTTATTTTGGTTACTGATCAGTATGTGTATAAATTAGATCGAGAAAAGTTCAAGCCTTTGAAAGAAGGCATTGCTATTAATAACATTACTGGAGTTAGTGTTTCAAGCGCTAAAGATCAATTGTTTATTATTCATTGTCAAGGTGGCAACGACATGGTCTTATCATTGCATAAAAGTGGTTCCTGTGAAGATAAAGTTGGCGAGTTACTAGGTATCTTAGCTAGTAAATTTCAAAGGTAAGCAAAATGTTCTTTTCATTTATATTTCTATGTAGCTCTAGATAAATTAAAGAACAGTTATAAAATATAATTATTTAATGCATGTGTTTACATTAGCATAATCATAAAATAAATCAATATAATGCATGTTATTAATTTTCTCTCTTTAAGTAACTTTTCAATAATAATTCAACAATAATTTTACTTAACTGTTGGTATAATAATATTAAATATGCATATATAATTAAAAAAGTACTATGCATATCACATAATTTATATACTGTTTCTAATTTTAGTATTCGAGGAAGCGAATTGCCTGTAACCATAAATGATAGTCCAGTATGCTCTTTGGGAGGAAAACGAAAACAAATTACAATACGAGTAACACCAGCAATTTCTGCACCAACATTTAAAAAGAATGCCAGCATTCTTATTGCATATGAGATTCCAGCAGCTGACGTTAAAAATTATGTTGTTCAGTGAAACTGAAATGATAGTGCCTTATATTTGTATAATTCCTACTCTCTTCCAAAATTAAGACTTGGATAAATTGCATACAATACCAAGATATCAAAACTAACACAAATTTGGGCCTTACACATATTTTTCGAAGATTTACAGAAGTAGATTATATTGAACAGAATTAATACGTGAAATTTCATAGAATTTTCAAATACTGCTTGTGATAATGAAAGAAACAGTTTTATTACTTAGTACTTAATGGAAACTGCTTAACAAAAATGGGCAAGTACTGTATATTATTCTTGTTGATTTGTATATTTAGGATGTAATATTTTTATTGTAGAAAAACCAAAGGTTTTACAAAAATTACAAAAATTTTAGCAAATTGCATTTACTTAGAAGGCCAGCAATAGCCTAGGTTTTATTCATAATTTTAATCTAATTCCAATTGGTTAAATAATTTTTAATTCAATTTAAAATAATATTTAATACATTTAATTAAATCAATTATTTATTCGTAGGGGAAACTATTTAATTGTGACAAACAAAGATGTTGTTGCATTCACTTGATGGCATGTTACAAATTATACCTTAAATTCTTATATTTACATGTTATGTGCCATTTGTTGCAAACAAATCATATTTAAATACTTATTAAAGAATTTTTACTATTCATATTGACTTTTCTCGTGATGGATATTTAGCATTACGGAAAAGTCCTTAAAATTATAATTTATTAATCAATGATATAACAAATATTCTATAACTTGTTTGTTTGTTTTGTAAAACAGTATTTTTATTGATTGGCATATGCGAAGACCATGTATATGTACTTATTATAGAATTGTTGCTTTTTGCATTTCTTTATCTATTAATATAATATGTTTTGTATTGCTTTACCGATATCGTACAAATAAAGTAGTTAATTTTATTGCATTGCGTAACTTTAATAAAGGAGTGGATTAATTTTACCTGAGTCGATAAACTATGCTTATATCAGCGGTCATTCAATTGTTATTCACCGCTATTGTTTTGAATTAACAAAATTAAGTGGTTATCGTGCTTTTAGCGTTGATAAAATTATTCAAAAGTTATGTTTTTATATTGGGACTTCTTTTTGGAGTCGATGTCACATGACTACTTTTTCAAATTTGTCTCGTGGATTTAACCTGCAGTTACAGATACATGTTATTGATTCATAATTTGAATTTACTCATTGCTTTTGGCCAGGTAACTTCTGTTCCAATAGGAACATCGTGTGTTTAGCGATTGAAATAGCAAAACAACAACAATTTTTACAGAAATGAAGAAAGTAAATTTATTAATTGTCAATTCTATCACTAGACTTGGTAAGTATATTAAATTAGTTTTATCTTAATTGCTTTTGCATGAATTATTGTAATTCATGTGTTGTTTAAATGAAAATATTAATGTTCTCGTAATATGTAGGTAGTGTCATGCAATAAGGACAATTTAAAGAGTTGAACAGAATAATATGGACATCACTTTATCAGTAGGATTTAGGCTATTATGATAATGTGATGTCCATATTATTCTGTTCAACTCTTTAAATTGTCCTTATTGCATGACACTACCTACATATTACGAGAACATTAATATTTTCATTTAAACAACACATGAATTACA
>JASKGN010035017.1:0-16604 GCA_030556245.1 Falagria sp. GC000072 | reverse complement strand
TTGTTAATTTATATCCCAGCTTCTATTGGATAAAAATAATTCATTTTTTGATATGTTGCAAATAGTATTGTTCTGTATAGCATCCCAAAATTTCAAGTTTGAACTTTAATTTGTTTTCGTGTAATTAATTGAAACGTAGGAATACAATATCTCGAAAGATAATGTGAATAGTTTAAAAATTTATTCACTGATATATTTATATTAATAAATAGACTCATTTTCTTACTTACAATTTTCAAAATTATTATTGGAATAATAAACTATAAATTTTTAAAGTTAAAAATAAAGGAAAGGTGCAACGTAATGTAATAAGCATTCAAATTAAGGGCTCAAAACTTTTGAAAAGGAAGTAATGCGTTTTTATAAAAATTAATAATTTCTTTGAATTTAGAAATAAAAATTGCGGTTTACAATTGTAATTAAGGCATTAAACAAACAAATACAAGGAGATAAAACAAACTCAACAATTACGATAATCAAGGTATAACGCAACGCAACTAGTAATATAATTGGAATAATTACGTGATTACGGAAACGTCGTCGTGGTCGCTAATTTATGCAAAGATTCGCAGAAAATTAAAATGCGCACGAAGCACGAACTGCATATATTTATGCTTTCACATTATCAGTATGAATGCATGTCAATTTCACATTGTTTGTACTACATATATAGATGAAGGTGTATCAGGATTGAGAAGGTTTGCGGCGCGACGCGGCATGGCGGCGACATTCGCGTGGGTGGATGGTCGCTCTATTATGTATCGATGCGAATACTGAATGCGAGCGCTTCCCTAATTGGCGATACATTTAAATATTTGATTGGGACGAGCAGGGGTTGCAAATCTGCGCTGGTTCTCATCGCTTCTTTTTACTTTGTTTCTTGCATTCTTGTACAAATATTAATTTTGTTTATTTATGAATGGATATGGAAACGCTTCGAAATTACCTTTCTATAGAAACGAATCGGGTTTATTTAAATTTTGAAAATGAAACTTTCCATGTGAATTTTAATTGCAATTATTAATATTATTGAAGTAAACTGGAAGTTAACACTTAATTACTTTCATTATCACTTTGACAATGGACCATTGAAGAGGAAATTGATTCAAAAGAAGGAAAAACTCTCTAATTAATTGAATCAGTTTCATTGTAAAAGATTCACAAATTGTTTTAATTAATCAAATACATGTCTGGAAATTGCAATTAAAAACTAAATATTTTTAAAATTTTACGAAAATTTAACTTTATGAGTCTTTATATATGTTTTAATCTCATAAGTGATGCATAAGAATAATGCATATGAATAACAACACTCGGGCGTTATGCATCTTGCAGTAACAATACAATGAGTTTAGAGCAGCACTAGTAGTGTTGGTTTTTTCTATTATTAAATTCTTAATTTGAATAAATGCTAAACGCAACAACTACTCCGGAGCGCATAGCAAGCGGCTTACGTCGAGGGTGCGAAGCGTAACATCAGAAATGCTTCGCGGTGGCTTCAGAGGCGAAAATGTGAGTTCCGTGTAAAATTTAATAGAATTAAATATATAAATATTAATCTTCATGCAGTTAGCGCTAGCGCGGCGGGCGCCTTCGCGTTGGACTTTAGAATAATGGATGCGAAGGAGTGCAAAAACCTCCGAGATAGGGGATGAGGCTAAGTTTAATTTAATTCCTGACAGCCATGGTGCCGGCAAACCAGTCTCATCACAAGACGTATTTTCTACATTTTAGTATTTCATTTAAATTCTGGAATTATACATTTTTCGTGTTTCAAAAACTGAAAATTCCAAATTTAAATTTTAAATATAAATTGAAAGATTAAGAGATAACGTTTGAAGTAGATAACATGTGGAAGGAAGTAATTGATAGGATATATTGCAATATAAAGTGAATTGCAAATGATATTGCGCCAATATTTCAGCGGGAATAACAGAGAGTTAGTCGTGAAAGGGATAAATAATGACAGCGCCAACAAATTCATTCCTCTATCTTGTAATTTTAGCAGGACTGCTGGCCCGCACTCATTAATAATCAATAAGTAAATTAGTAAAATGGCACTCCTGCACTCTCAGTCGAAGCTGGCGGTGGCCATGCCGCCTCCACCCGCTAATAACTTACCGACAATAATGCTATTTCGCACCGGAATTGATTGTGCACAGACTCGATGTGTGCTCGCGACGAGATTTACAATAATGGCGGTCGGAATGCTTTCGGATCGATGATAAATCATTTCAATAAACCATATTATGGCGTATAATTTGCGCAATATTCGATACAATACTATAAATAATATGGCAGGACACTGCCCGAGATGCGGACGCGATAGGGTGATGTATGCACAGATCGCTGGACTTTCAGGACAAAACCCTGCTGATTCTGGGATCTAGACGAGGCTGAAGAGTTGTCGTTTGGTGTGTTTGCCTGCATGTTTGTAAATTGATTGCAAATCTACACCTGCTTTGCACATTAATTAATTTTATTTGTGATTTATTTATATGTTAGATTAGATCGATACTTTTTCAAAAATTACCAGTCCGGTCCTGTTAATTTGTAAAACTTTTAAAGCAAACTTAAATTCGTGAGTTTCTCAACATGATATTAAGAATAATTGCAGCATAAAACATAAATTCAAAGAATTCAGTCATTATTAGTAATAATGTGAGTACTTATTGTTTATATGAATATTTGCATTGTTTGAGAAGCAATGTCCAGAGTAGTTGGTCATGCGTGTGATTGAAAAGCAGTTGCAAATCCCCAAGGTGTCAATTTGCACTGCAATTGTTTTGATTGTACTTTGAGACTGAAACTGCATTCCCTATATAAGCAAAGTAAAACTTTTATTCATTGCATTTCATCATGGAGCTTTCAACTTCGTGGAATATTAAGTTTAGACTTGTTTATATTCCCAACCATACGAATTCCTCTTTAGGATTTTTCAATATTGAAAATCATAAATTATTTACGACCAGAAAATTTCTTGAAAATATTAATTAATTTATAATTTTATAATTTAAATTTATACTCGAGAACGAGCAAGTACAAACTTGAAGAAAGTTTAGCGAAATTTTTAATTTTTTGCAAAGTTAGTAGTAGTTTCTTAGCGTTAGCAGCAAGAAGTCTGCAGTGTCTTTCTTTCTCTCGTTAATGACTTCACACTTTTAATTCGCTTTAATTAAATCGTTACTTGTCTTGAATAAGTTTCGCAATTTATTTCCATTGAAAACGCGCCATACTTCACACTCACGAGCAGATTCTTCATAAGAGTATGAAATTAAGTCTACCGAAGGTGCTTTTAAGGAAATATTCCAGTAGGTACATAATATTGCGCGGTTCATATAGCGACAACTCGCGATTCGTCATGGTGGCAAGTAATTAAAACATAATTAAATTAAATATACTTCTATATAAGTGCGTAATAAATTAATAATATACTGTTTGTGTTAGTACTTTTCTCTATAGCTTAGGTATCAATTGGTAAGATTTCTTCTTGCTTTTGACAACTGGTATATTACTCGGATCATCATAAACGGGACTTAATTAAAATAAAAAAACATGTACTTGCAACTTCTAAGATATGTATATGTAATATGTTTCAAGTTATAACTTGACAAATATGGTGATAATAAAATTATATTATCGATAAATGTGGTGGTTTATGCATGAGTAAAATCTTTACTTGGTAGCAATATAAAATAAATTTTTGTTTTTCATTAAAAAAATGAAAATCAAAAAAACTCGAGTTTTTAAAATTCAATTTTTGAGTTTGAAATTTCCATCACGTCAAATTCGCGAACGTATTAGTATTCGCATTTGTATATTCACCCTCTACAAAACAGGGGGTGAATTTACATCGCCATCTGCATATTACATTTGCTTATCGCTTCATTAGCGTCCAGCGGTGACTTATGACTTATGCGAGTTTGATCATTCGATTTGCTCTTCGTTTAAGAGCCCGCATCCAATATCCAAATTTTCATACGACAAAAAAAAATCATTAACATTTAGGAAAGTATGTAGTATTAACTACTAGATAGAAGGACGAAATTACTCTTAAAAGGAAACATATAATATTTGAAGAAAGACATTGCACCTGTACAATTTGCGAATAATTCTGAATATGGAGGTAAATAGAAGAAGTAAAGATGATGACGGTTCGACGAATGAGGCAGCAGCAAGAATGTGCATCCGCGCCGCAACGTCGGGCCCCCACACAGCTAACCACAGTGGGTGGCCCCTTAGATTGATATTCGTTTCGATACAACTGAATGATGATTGACGCAGTTGCAATTTTTTCTTTCTATTATTCTTTTGTTTCTTATTCTAAGTTACATAGTTTAAATTTATTATTATTTTTTATATTTGTATAACTAAGCTAGAAAATAAATAAATATTTACCACCCCTTAAAATGCCAGTCACCCTTATATCATAAGTACGGAGCATGCGTTAATAACTAGGTATGATTTGAACGACGCTCTTAAAGAGGAAAAGAGGCACGACGCGGTTTTCTTCCCCCTTATCTAAGAGTTGTGGGTTTTTCGGGGTGTCGTTGAGGTTATCCTCAATGACACTTGTGTGCGAATTGTCGCTGGCGATGGTGCGTGTAATCCGTTCAAGCACCCCATCGTGATTGAACAAGACTAAACTTTCCAATTCAACAGATGGCGAATAACGAATATCACCGACATCTTCTTTTCGTCTGCACTAGTATTTTAGTTATTTATTTAAGTTATTGTTTTCATGAAGACATAATAATAAATTTTCATTTAAAACGAAGACTCAATAATTCTTTTTTAATGAAAACTGTGCAGAAATCCCTCAAAATCTTGACGTGAGTGATCGATATATGAGCGGAGGTAGCATGATATGATACTCATGACCTTCTTAAATCTTGTCTCTAACTCTCTAAAAGCCTAAATTATTCATAAGCCAAGAAAAGCGCATGGGAAACATTTGTCGTGATCATTACGAACCCCGACGTGGAAATAAATATCATAGCATACGAGGACAGTCAACTAAAGAAGTTGATTCTCGATGCAAAAACTATACTCATTTTGAAATACAGAAGCTTTTTTAAGAGATTTTTTAAATGAAAAAATTAAGGATTGAGTTATTATTAGTTTCATTACGAAAAAGATCGAAATTAAAAAATTCCGAATTTAATAATCTCATTGTTTTTTTTTTACTTAAACAAGTAGCAGTAAAAAAATAACAATAAGACATACAGAAGAACCACAGTGGCGACAAGCAGACGACATCGACATGAACATATTGTAAATAAAGTCCAGCAAGAAGTCATGAAAAGCACAGCACAGACATAGTTACATACATACGAATACGTTAGCAAATGAAAAGCAAGCTCGCAATAAAACAATGGCGAGTTATATTCGCGCAAGCGGCAAAATATACATCATTTTCGTGAACGGCGAATAATGCATGCGATTGAAATTTAATTCACGTGCTCACGACGCAAACGTGAATATTTCAATAATTTTTTTTCTGTTGTTGTAACGTCGGCTGGGCATGGATGACGACGCCATTGAATGAATAGCCACTGTATCCCTGATACTTCGCCGCCCCCGTCTATACCTCTCCTTTCTGACCGGGTTCGCTAAATATTCCGATTGTTTTTTATTATTATTATTCCGATCCTGCCTGTTTGGTGTTGTGTGTTTTTCATGTTTTTTGCGATCGGCTCTCCTGTTTCCTACACTTGACGGGGGCGGTTGCTACTGTTGCCGCAACTTCGAACAATAATATGTATCCACAATGTCGCAATACCACCACTTTTTTTTCGGATATCTATTTTTCCTTTTCTTTTTGCAAGTTTTGCAATTTTATTTTTATTTAGAATTTTGCATAATTTAAAGTGTAGAACAAAGGAGCTTAATGAATATAAAATATGAGGAAAGGCAGCGTAATTAATTTTATTTACAAATTATATTTAACATATTAATGTGAAATAAAAGGGCGCGCTAATTAATTATATTTATAATGTCATCGTAGAGATAGGTCGGACTAGAGACGACGCGAAGCAGTAGCAACAGCAACATTTTCGCAACTAATTAGGATGTGGAGGAAAATGAAATTAAATCAAATTATCATCCGGCCTATGCGAGGACGTGCGATGTACGCAGGGCACGCGAGGATGCGCCAGCTCACAATTAATCGCGTTTATCTCTTAATAAATTAATACATTTATGAATTGATAAGGGAGAAATCGCCGAGCGGCGGACTTTATTAAGCTGGATTTAAACTTCTACTAGAAATAAAGTGAGAGAAATACGTTTATTTAGTCATTTAAGGTTGGTCAAAAGCGAGGTTGTTTATGTATATGCAATTTAATTTAGTTATATTTTATATATGGAATACAACATTATAAATATACATACTTACTATATAATTTATTAGTTTTTATGAAAAAATTAATTGTTAAAATTAAGGTATTTCTTGTTTTGAAAAATATTATTAAATAGATACTGAACTAAAGCGGTATCTTCAGGGTCTTTATTTTGTAACTAAAATTTTCTATACAAAGATTGACCAATTAGATTAGTTGCAAAGTTAAGATTTTTTTTTATCAGAGGTGATTAACTTTTGGCAATGGACGATGGATTTCAGGAACGGGATTGACTTGTCGGTTATCTCTGTAAATATCGCATAGGTAGTGATATAAGTGCGACTCCAAAGATGCAAATTAAAGAACAATAAATTAATTGATAATTTTGAATAATAATGTATAAATTATTATAGGAAAGTATATCAGTTAGTTTCGATTTATTTGAAATTGTAAAGTTGTGAAAGATTTTGAAAAGGCTTATAACTTGTAGAATAGTAGGGGCTCCAATTGCACCTCAAATTTATTTTCAGGTCTCAAAAATGGAAGCTAAAAATGATTAAGTCTAAAACAGGCATTTCCTGCGCTTTATGGAAAATTCGCCACTGACACGAACTAATCTTAATACTTAAAATACTATAAACATGATGTACAAATATTTTATAATGATATTAAATTCAAAATGCCACCTAACCTTTTGCTTTTAACTTGGAATGGCAATAATATTGTGATATTGACGAATCTCAGCTACGACACCAATTTTTAAAGTTCCCGCGCACATTTAAGTTGGCAATCATGCATAACCAAAAGTTGCATTTTTTGGTTACATTTCACTCATGTAGCATTCATTCCAAAATGGAAACTTTGTACATTTAGTATACTCTTACAAAAGTAGAATAAATAAATTAAACATTAGAAGAAAAAATAGTTGCATTACATTATACTTCACATAATAATTACAACATCGATATGAAAATCCATCTCAATTCCGTTTGAAAATTAAAACTATTGAATACCCATGTGGGTATTTAAGTAATACGTTATATAATACATTTTCCTGTACTGCTACATCTACTTATAAGTATTTTTAAATACATATTAGATGTACCCATGCTCCCAATAAAAAATAGGTCCGTTCACATATACCTATACCCTATCAATACATATAATGCATGCACATGTGAATAAATATAGGTAAATGCAGCGCTATATATGAATAAAATTCGTGATGTGATATATTATTGAAACGCACTATAATTTCGAAGCGGAGAGCTCGATCTGCGCCATCCGCATAAATAAGTTATTACTAATAACGACGGGTTTCTTTTCACGATTTATTACTTATTATTATTACCCGTCTTCGCTTCGTTTTGAGATTTCTTCAACAAGAGAAGTTAAAAATTTTTAAATTACAATTATAGCTTATTTTTATTTAAGGTTCCTTCTTAATTTATAGTTTTACTTCTATTTTACATATCGTGAAGAACTTTAGGGATATAATTTAATTTATTTAGTTTAGGCATGAATGTTAGTTAATATCAAAAAGTTTATCTACCAGTCACTAGTGGATAATCATTAATCAATAAATAAATTTGAAATTTCTGATTTACTAGTTTACATAATCTTAAAATTTATTAATTTGCCTTAAGCATCAGGAAATTCGAGTAATTACATATCGGTTCAGTTTTAACATTTATTTGTTTAATGTTATAATACACGAGTTATTATTAATTTGATTACATTTACCTTTATATATAAGTATATGAAATATTGCCGGGAATAGATAAATGTTCTTGTGGTTAGAACGAAACGAGAAAAAAAACTTGGAATTTATAGAATACATAAATATTTCCAAATTGCTATGTAAGCATAATGAGAGTCAGAATAAGGATGTGAACGAACCAGGACGAGGATGATGAGAGGCGACGGGTGAGATATGACTAAATTTATATTTTATGAAATTTATATCGCTATTATTTGTGTAAATCAAATCAATGTGATATAATAACATTGTAGAAGATAGCACAAGAGGAAGGAGATTGTATAAGTGGACATTTCCAATATTTTCTTCCTAGACTTAAAGAACTTTATTTTCTACTGAGTCATTAAAGAAACTTATAGATTTCTAGCATTTTCTTTAATATTTGATAATTAAAAGTTTCTTCGTTAAACTTTTCCTAAAGAATTATTAATTTTAAATTTTCTTTTATTTTTCTTTTGTATTTATTACCTATTTTTATGAAAATATTAAAATTTTTCCTAATATCCTGTATAGTTAAATATATAACCAGATTTTATTTAATAGCGATGAGAATAAACCTAGCGCAGTTATACTCGAAATCACTCGATTGTGATATATGGAAAAATTATATCTATAACACAACACAAATTGCTTATACTTACATGATAAACATTTTAAAATGTAAATCGTTCCACGTATCGGGTCCTCCTGCTCGTCTCGTACACTTTTAATCCCTTTCGACTTTCCCACTTTCTCCTACTTAAACTACCTCATACCAGTACTCATAGTTATTGTATTCTTATTATTTTTTCTGCTTACATAATCATATATCATTTTATAATATCCACCCTCGAAGAGTGGCGTACTTTCACGTGGAAAACTTGCACAAGTAGGTAAATATAAAACTCGTCAAGATGTAGACGACAAGTCGAGCAACTCGACGCTTTTCTTCATTGAAGAAGGAACGAGAATACGAATAATAAGTGCATATATATTTCTTCTTGATAGGTATTCGAAAACTTTTCAATTATTACTACCTTGTTTCTACAACTTATAATACAACTTATGTTGTTATTAAATATGTTTGTATATAGGTAGCAATTTTTTTCTTCTTGGAGAACTATATCTTATGCCTTGTTGTTTCTTGTTGTTTTCAACTATTATTCTCATTTGCTTTTATTTGAATCATAGCAGGGATGAATTAATTTATGTAGGGAATTATTTTCAATTATTTGTATTAGTTTAAATTTAGTTAAGAAATATTTTCGAGTTTTAATTGGTAAGGAAGATTTAACTAAATGCTGTAATAAATAAATTTGTTAAGTGTTAGATATATAATACTAATACTCCCCTGAATAAAGTAATAAATTATTCTTGTATTGACAAATAAATTTAGTTACGATTGATATAACAATTGCTTCTTCAAAGTTAGTAAACGACTTAAGATATCAATTATTCATATGAATTATGATAGATAATGGTTTAATGAGTCTGTGTCATTTTTATAATATACTTATTGTTTTATATTATAGGGAATATTAGCTAATACAAGAGTTGTACAAACTGATATCGACTAATTTAATAAAGTACGATATTATTATATATTATATATTGTATTGAGTGTTCTTGGAATAATACTATTCTATTGTATTATAAGCTTTATAAATATATATTATTACTTATTACTTAAGTGGTACTTATTCTCAATCATAAGAAATATTTTATTTTATAGTCTGTTGTTTTTTCATATTTATTTGATGTAGTGCTACCTAAAACTAAAATTTCTATTTTCAGTTATTTTAAAATTATGTACCAATTTTATTTTACCAGGAATATGCCTACTACAGCTTTAAATGAAATTATTATAAATTGAAATAAAGCAGCGTTTTCCAGACATATTAAACCGATATCCAGTAAAACATTCAAAAAGTTGTTCGTAAGGAAATTTAAATTTTTTTGCGACTCACTTGATGAAATAACTTTATATACAAAAATAGCACAAGAATTATTTGACTAATTAGATTCCACATCTAATGTCATTTTGGCAATTATTTTTATTAGGATCACGGCTGAGAATATAACTACATAAGTAAAAGTAGTAACAAATTTATTTTCGCAATCCGGTAAATTTTTTCCCAATATCGGGACACGGCCCACACTTTGGGGAGCGCTGAAATAGAGCAAATTAAAGTGGAGTTGATGAGTAGAGTATTGATAGATGTCTCAGGAAGCATATTAAGCTTAGGAAATGGCATATTGTTTATAGTTCTCGTTTATTCTTCGATTTCTGAACTTTGTTTGCTCTCTGCTCTTGGTCAAAATTGGATGGCAATAATTATGGACATCTCATACAATAAAATCAAGTGACTTATTTTGGTTGGTAAAAACAGTGCGTATATATAACTTTTTTACGCTTTTGGATCCATGGAAACACGTTGAAGGTCATATGTTTCCAAAAAATATTTAAAATCATTTCCACCGTATTTTAAATGAGTTACTTCAGGAAACATTTGAGTACATCAGTGGATTAAATTATTACTAGAACAATATAAACTATTCTAACCGCATTTCTTGATATTTCAAACGTGAATACGAATCGGAATAGCAATACGAATATGAATATTAATAGCAAGTGTCAACTTATGAATATTTATCAGAAAAATATTCGAAGCGCGTGTGGTTCTTGCATATCTTTAACATGAATTAATGCATCTAATGGCTTTATTAGTTGAGTGGAGTTGATCTTAGTCGATTGCGCCGCGCTTTAATTAATTAAAAAGCGCTCCGCTAATTTCTTATATTAGTTAATTAATCGCTTGCGTCGCATGCGTTCTGCCTTCACATTTGTACAAACAGCCTACATGCTGTGTAAACATTCATACTGCTTGTGTCTGTATTTCAATGAACTCTTCAACAAATTCTTGTTGATCTCTTCACAAAAATCAACAAACTTCCGAAACAATATTATTCAATCAGATTAGAACCAAACAAATGGAAAATTGTTATTTAATTTAAATTATGAATAGTTCCAAGATTTAGATTTTTTAAAGATTTATAATAACATAGTAGAAATGCAACAATCCTGCAAAGCAAATTATACGTATGTGAAGATCCAAATAAACAACTGACTAGTGGAAATACACATTTAGAGTCATAAAGCTAATAAAATAAGTGGAACGTAGTTAAAACCGATTGATATCAACGTAAAATATCACCGACTGCAGCTGCAGTTGTGCAGGTCTGATTATAGCAATTTAATTTCGCGATTTTTACGCCGCAGAAAGAATGAATCCGCGCGACGGAGATAATTACGCATTTTTAGCGTTTGTCTGGAGCCTCGAGGGGCACGAATGCGCTACCGTGCTACTTGCACATCCCGACCAACCCAACAACTAATTATGTATTAACTCTTTGCCTATACGATTACGTCGATGATCGCTGATCGGATTCTTCGCTTGCGAGAGATAGCCATGAGATGAGAGACCAATAATTGATGCGTTGCCCATACATCCCGAAGATAAAAGCTGGAAAAACGAGAAATTAGAGCAAAAAATCGAACAAAAACTTAAATCTAAATACCATAATCGTTATTTGATTGCTGTTTCTTCTGGATACAGTCGGGATGAACATTTTTTAGTCATTGAACACTACGAATTTAATTTCAATTCTACAAATTGAAATTAGAAAAATTCGTGTCAATCAAAAATCAGTAATAGCCGTGGTAAGTCAGCAATCAAAATGCAAATTTCCTGTTATTGCAATTACATATCAACAGAATAAAACAAAAAACAGGAAACGGAACAAAAGCCAAAACGGAAAACAAGCAAAAAGCGAGTAGTGTGGTGGCAGTGGACAAATTAGCGGGCACTATTAAATTAATTAATATGCGCGAATGGAGCGCAACACGGGCGAAAAATCGACGACTGCAAAAAATATAAATATAAAATACGCGCATATTTATATGACAATTGCAATACGTGCACGGATGCGCCCCGTCGAACGACAATTATTCACGAATTAATTGTCGAACTGTGTGTTTATGCACACACGGCTGGCGATTTTTAGTTGTGGGTCTTGTCACTCGTCCAAATATAAAATTTACGCAAATATGCTAAATATGACCGGAGGGGACGGGGGATACTCGCAAAAACCAACTATTTTTCGCTTCCACATATACAATGAAATGCTATGGGGTTTAATTGTCGCCAAACATATTTTTTGCGTTGTTCGGTTATTATTTATTCGTGCCGCAAATTGTTCGACACGATTAGCACAAATTTTACTCTACTGGAAAGGGATGGGAAACGCATAAAAAGGCAATGTGGATCTGATGTGCATTCATTATGATATGGAATTGTCCATACCTATTACTAATTATCATTCGAATTGTATTTTTTATTTCTTTTTGAGAAAATTTATTATTTTTCCTAATTAGAATTTTTAATACTGAAATGAAAATAATTACACTGAAGTTTAAAACTTGTATATGTTTTTTTAAATACATAATTACGATTAATTAAAAACTTGGAAGAACTAAATTCATATCTCGTAATTATTACATATAAATCCAAGAGTTGGAAAATTTCCGAGAGCGTTCGTCGGTGTTAGTCGGACCCGCTGCCGCCAACCGAACTGAACTCGATTTTAATTATATATTATAAAAGTTCGCCTGCGAACTTTAATTATTTAATTATTTTTTAATTTGATGTTATTGCGACGCCCTTGCTGCGAGTAGAGTAACCCCTAAAGTTCAAGAGAAAACGAAGAAAAAAACTAAAATAGAAGTACCTACTACTACCACCAGTAACAGCCACTACCACCTCGAAAAGAGAGAAAGCAGACGAAAAATGGGAAAAACGAGAGGAACAGCCTACCTGAAAGTTTTATTACTTGTGCGTTTTTGTTTAATTAAAAATTTTATTAGAGGAAATGCAGTTAATTGATGCACATGCCTTCTGCCTACTTCCAGCTTTACTAGGGTTGTATAACTTCCATTTTCGTGTATTTTAAGCACGTGAAGAAGTGTTAGTAATACCTACTACAGTTTTAGTTTCAGTTCAATTTTAGTATCAGTATTATTAGTATTGTGTACATACAGACGAGCCTGATGTGTATGTATTTTTTTATTTTTCATGTATTGCATGTTCGTTTTTCAATTTTCTCTGCTATGTTGTAGGGGTGATCGGAGGAGAGGTGCAAGCGGCGGCGAGAGGAAATTCGCGAGTGGACGTTTCGATTACATTTTTTTCTCTAATAACGCGCGTCGGCCCCTGGACGGTGGCTTGTTTTGCTTGCGTATTCGCATATAGGTATTGATTCCAAAAAACGTGGATACTTTTTTTTCCAAATATTTTTCTAGAGCTAAACTACACCTGCCTATCTCTAACTCTACCTATAACTACATAATATTTAACTCGAAATACATTGAAAGTATTGAAACCCATACGTAACTGAAAACCAAAGAAAAACTTTCGAATATTATTGGGAATTAATGAAATTTTAAATTAAACAGAAAAAGTATTAAATAAAAAGAAAATTCAACATTTATATTATTAATTAGAAATGTTGAAATGAGTATTATTTCATGTAAAAGCAAAACAGAATTAGAAATTCCATATGAAACACACAAATAATTTAAATTTATTAACAATTTGCATCAATCAAAATTAATAATTAGTCAGTATTGTTTTTGCTCAGTCTCGTTACGGAATCGAGTCGCGTCGTTCGTATTAAAATATCAATATTATGTAATATGTAATAATTCAGGTAATTGAATCCGACCACAAATTGTAAATCAATATAATTAAATAATCAATTGCAATGCGCGAGCCTCGCGCACTTGTGTGCACCACAAACAACGTGTAACGACATTTCGTTATTCATAATGAATGTTATGCATCGCGAGAGAACGCCGCCACCAGCGCATGATAATTTCGTGCATATGTAATAACAACAAAACGCAACAACATCAACAACAACAAGATAACCTCACTAAAATTCTGACAATGCCAAGAATATTCTATATTTCAATAGTTTTAAACTATTCGAACTTTTTAGTTTTTTAAATAATGTCAGAAAAGAAAATGTGAATGGAGATCTGTACGAGTGTCTAAATTATTCAAACGTCAATCGAAAACCAAATCGAAGCAGAGAATCAGAACGAAATGTAATCGGATTAAATCAAAAATTGTATTTTTTTGCATTGTGTGTCGCCGATTGGACGCCATTCGGCTTCGATCATGGCGGAGATTTATACCGTTGACTGACTTAAATTCATTTACGCTCCTCGCAGCCCCGGACCAAACGCACAATAGCCAGAGATTTAATTCCGCAATTGGATTTAATTTATTATTTATTATAACGTATATCTCACGGTCCGAAAGAGCGTTTGCAATAGCGGGGACTATAACAAATTTAATATTAACATTTCAAAATTATTAATTAGTTAGTTGTTACCTTGCAGCAATCTACCAGTAGTCAACAATATAACTAACCTTTTACAATTCCCTATGTATTCATAATTCTAATTTTCAATTGTTTGCAAGTGAAGTGTTGTTATTCTTGTTCATATATGTGTATTAAAATGTATATCAATATTATGTAATAATAATTCAGAGGTAATTTAATTTGACCGCAATGCGTTTGTAAATTTACGAAGAACAAAGAGAAGCGAAATCCAAAGAAGAAATAATAAATTTCAAAAAAATAAAATAAAAAACCAACAAAGAAAAAAAAATGGCAGTGAAAATTTTAGGGAAATATATAGAGAAAAAGGTAAATTTTCCAGCTTCAGCAATATGGAAACGAAATGCATTACGCAAAGTGTTCCGAAGCAAAAACCTATCGGCATCTATTATAAAATATCTTGAATAAATTAAAAGCGATCGACGCTTCGGGACCATATAGTGTTCACCTCATACAGATAGATTTTTCCTATCGCCTCCTATATGTGAGTATAACTATATACATGGAGTATTCCCATACGTGCGATAGGAACAACAAAACTCTTCCAGAATGAAAAAATGCATTTCGTAAATAAATTCCCGGCCGTCAAATTATCGTCAATAAAAAAGTAATGAGTAAATGTAATCGCCGCCGGACACAGTAATATCCTTTTTTCGCAAGGATATATGTGTACTCATACATATATCGAGATATGTCGATGATAAGTACATGTAGATGATAATTCTTCTTCGTGTGAGTGAAAGCTATGTGCTTCCGAAGCTACACACAATATTACTTTATTATCTGCATTGATAAACGCATGGGGTGGTTGAGAGCAAGCACAGCCAGAGAGATTTTTTTTTTGAAGTGTCAAAAGCTCTTAGTCGACTTTTAAATCGATTTATGATTTTCAAATGTTTCCTAATGCATTAAAAATTAATATCGTGAAGAGAACTGATGAGAGGCCAGAGAATCAGAGATCAAATACATTTTAATTGAGGACAAAAAAAGACATTCACCTTGTCAAATGTCATTATTCTTTTTTTGAATTTTAAAAAATTTAAATTTATTTATTTCATTAAAAGAAGAAATTACATACTTGTCTGGTATTTATTCTGCTTGTTAATAATCTTCTTTATACACTTGTCGGTAACCACCCATCCGCCCTCATTCCCTAACTTCTAGCCGTTTATTATAAATTCTTATTGTGAGGGCTCTAGCACTAAAAGAATACACTAGCGAATGCAAAATACCACATCCACAATCAGACTATCTGTATAAAAGTAGTATCTATCTGTGCTCCCTCCAATTTGATTCCTTTCTTTCCTCTTTTGGATTCTTTCTTCTTGTAATCACATATTTTATTAGAGAGCTTGTATCTTTTATCCTCGCTATTTGATGATATCTCATTCAACATTCATGGTTAGAACTTCTTGGTTTTCTTTTCACTTTTCTTTTTTCTTAATATTCCACATTTTAAAATTGCATTCTTTTACCCTGTAGAGTTTAATCAATAGTGAAATACACCAAATTCGAAAAATAATCAAATCACATTTGTCAATATGTACATATGAAGAGAAACTAAACTCATAGAGACAAAAGGAAATGAGCTTCAGCTTCATTCCCATTCCAATCTCGATAATTACTAATTACCCTCGTGAATCGCGCAATTTGCCAATTGGAATTTTGTTATACCTACAACCAATTGACATAATAACACGTCCCATCATTAAACACATTTCCTATTAATTTTTCTCAATTCAAAAAACTACCACTTTTTGAATTTGTCAATTTAGGCCCAATTTCATCAACCTATTAATCATTGATTAATCTGACAAATCGTTAAATTAATTATTGATTAAGTTAAAATGGATTTCACCAAGCTCGATTAAGGTTAACTCTTGATTAAAGGTGCTGCTATTTTAATTGACCAATTTTGGCGAATTAAAACTAATCGACTCTTTAATCAAGGCTTTGACATAAAAATCTGACACATAACCATCTTTTAATTTATTCTCTGTAATTTGTTACTATTTCTCATTTATTAATTACGTTATTACTACATTTTGGAACTACTTGAG
>JASKGN010035010.1:0-11215 GCA_030556245.1 Falagria sp. GC000072 | reverse complement strand
ATTAAAATCAACAGGTTTATTACACAAATCGAATAAACTTTGAAATTTTTGTGAATTTAAGTTGGAATAAGTGAGTTACGATTATATCGATGTGAATATGATTTATATTGATGAGATGTAGGTAACGTAATTGAAAATTACACGCGCCTCGCCGGTGCTGAAAAGAATTCTGGCGATAAATCAGCGTAATTTTCGAAATTTATCGGCGTTTATTAAGGCACTGGGGAGATAAATGATGAATCAAAGTTGTCGAAAACAGAAAATGTTTACACCATTCATGGATGCTTGTTTATTTTGATTAAAACATAGTGTTATCATGTGATAATCATGTAGTGATTTTCATCATTATGAAGAAATTAGAAATTATAAAAAACGTGGTGATTTATTGGATTTTTACTTAAATATGTTTTTACGTAAATATCTCAATTAACTTGGAAATTTTTAAAGGTGTTAAAACTTTTTTGAGTTCAAAATTTTTAAGTCTATTTTATTCCGAGATTTTTTAAATTAATTTTTGAATTTGCGTGGGTTTTATTGCTAAAATTTCACATGTCGTGATTTATTTTAATTCATACCATGTTGTATTAGTTGTAATCACATTTTAACGGCCAATAAATTGATGTTCTGCTAAAAGTGGTCATGTTTACTAAACATTGCTGCTATTAGTACCATATACCAATTTTTAACACACTAAAGAAATTAACTAATTAAAATTGAAAAATTCTAGTTAATTTTTCTTAAGTTTTTAATAAGCATCAACTGACTAGTAATTTATACCACTTATATTCCCTTAATATGAAAATTAATAAATTGCCACACAGTTTCACATCCAATAAAACCACATTAACATAATGAATATCATAAATGAGACAATTTTACGATCAAGTCTCTTGTATGACTCGCCGATATTTTATCCAGTGGTCTCCGTTGATATAAAATAATCCCCAGAAAATATAAATATAAAAACGTGTTGCATTGATACTTGTACTATACCTATGCGCATTTATGACTTAGTGTATAGTGTGCAAGGTAAAGTGCGAACTGCATTGCAGAATCCCGACGTAAACAGTAATAAACCCTATCGACTATTATAGGATTCATTCGAACATAGGAACATCAATTCCAGAGTCGAATGAAAAACCCGTTAAGTATGTCCAGGCGCAAGCGCATTCGGATCTCATAAAGTGCGCTTAACTGCCCAACGCGTTAATTTATTTTCCTTACGCAAGCAGCCGTGATTCAATATTGGGATAAACATTAGATATATCACTAATTTTTCATTTCAACTTTTTTTAAAAGAAACCCCTGTGTAAGCCGTGAATTTTCGCACGCGCATGCGGGAATTGCATTCCTATGCTATTAGCAACAAAGTGATACATTCCTAACTTACATGAATTTTATAATTGAATTAAGTTTTGGTAATAAATGTAGAAATTATATCCTATATGCATATGTCTTTATTTAATTATTATTTTAATGTAATTTTCGAGATTTAAGCGTTTAAGATGTCAACATTTTACTTCTTTTAATGATTATTGAAATCAGGTATGAAATGACAAGTTAACACAATGATTTTACCATTATTTCACACATCTACGAAAGTTTTTACTTGTTGAAATAATTGAAAATTAATAAACGTAAAATTGGCTATCTTCAGGTCTATGACTTTTTGCAGTTGTCTACATGGTGTTTGCTCATTGCGTGATTGAAATATAAACGCATTGCATATCTTTTGCAATAAGCGTTTATGAAAATTAAATGAAATATTTAATAAGCAGTAGATAGATATTCTATGATATATGCTACTCGTAATGATAAAACAAAGCTAAAGACAAATGATGTTGCTCAAACGACCTGACGCGTGCATGCACGCACTGTGTTTGTTGACTTGCGCAAATGTCTTGCAAGTTGACTTTAATATGATGAAAAAAACTTGGATAGATATGAAACTTTAATATTAAAAATACTACAATTTTAGTTCGTTTACAATTGTAATAAGTAGCTATGAGCAAGAAACAAAGTTGTAAGAAGTAAGTAAATTTGATGAAAATATTAAATAAAACTGAATGTGAAATAAAACTAAGTAGTAAGTACAAGTTGATATGTAATGACATAATTAAACGGCTCGTCGCTTGAAGGACATCTTGCAATTTCCTCGCTAATTTCAAGACTTCTTTAAAGAGTTAATGCATTTACTACTTTATTTTATTTTATTTTCTTTCTTAACAAATTATAAACAACTTTTTATAGAAATTCTATTAAAAAAGCTCAGAAAAAAAGTTGTTTTTAAAATTCAATTAAAATTTTAATAATTAATTTGAAACTTGCATAGTTATTGTTTATAATTAACCTAAATTTACATCGGAATAACCTCAATATTAAAACAAAACATGAAAATGAAGCAATTACACACTCTGAACACACATAACTAACCAGCATAATATCTCATAAGTTATCATAAGACATAAAAAGCAAGAGTAACATACAACAATGTGTGCTATTCTTCATGTTAAATTAAAATATTCCAAAACAAACAACAATAGAGTGTGATTCATAGCGTGGTAATTAACTAATTCGACAAGCAGGTACATAACAATTCATGTATATGTACGTGTGATTAAATTACATTAATCCATTCGTAATCCTAGTGAAAATTATTTTTCTCCAACACCTTTTTTAAATTTACTTTAAAAGTTTGTTTAATTTTCATATTAAAAAATTTGCCATATTTTATATTTTTATTTTATTTTTTTGCTATTTTGTTAGATTAAATCGAGCGTTATTTTAAGGACGTGCAAGAATGAAAACGAAAATGAAAACGAATTAAACCGAGCGAAAAATGTTACAAATGAAAAGAAACAGAACAAAACGATGCGAGTTGCAAACAAACGGCTAATGGCCATGAAAACGGTGGTGTAAGACAATACAGAGCACACATATGAGCATGCGAATATGTTACATAATGCTAACTTATATAGAAAAAAATAAAATAAAGAAGAATAGGATAATTTGTATTTTTAATTTTATTTAAACCAGGGTTGAATTAGTATATGATTTCTTTGAAAATATGATTTAAATCGGATATTTTGATTTAAAGCAGATTCTTTTGATTTTTTTTAAATATCAAACATTATAGACCTACGCCATGTTACTAATGAAAATTCACTGAAAAAAAATTGATCCAACAAGCAAATTAAAAAAATGATTTAATTTAAAAATTTAATCATTATGACCGGATAAAATTGGAAAATTTCATTTTTGATTTAAATCAAATATTTTTTATACAAAATCAATGTGATTTAAATCACTGATTTAAATGCACTCCTAATTTAAACATTTTTTTCTAAATGTGCAAATCCCTTTGGAAAGAAAAATTTTAACTAGTATGTAAATATTGAGGTGTTATAAATTTTATTACTCTACTCTATTTTATAATATTCAATAATCCATGAATAATAATATTATAATAGGGTAGTAATAAATTGAAAAACGTGCTTTACCTGTGAATTCTACCTTGTCCCTTTTTTATGATTATTTAGAGCATCCTGTTTAAAAAAGACAAGTAAAAACGAAGCCGACAATAGTAAAAAAATAAACAGAAAAGAAATTTTATGACCAGTAATAATATTCAGTACCTACAAATATTTAAATTGCTGTACTTATTGCATTTGCAAATATTCACAAATTTTATTACTTACACCTAAATCAAAAAAAAATATATATGAAGGTCTAGTTCCTCAATAAAAAAAAATTACAAATTCCCTCACTAATTGATTCATTCATCAAGCATTTACTTAAAGAACAAGAAAAACACCTTTAATAAGCAGTCAAGTATTACGTTGACATAGCATTGTTTTCACTTTTGTTTCCATTCCCACATCAGAAGAGACTAAAAAAGAATAGCTCGATAAAAAGCAAAAGCGGCGAAAAACGAAAAGACAATACTACAACGAGTACTTACAGATCGCATGGCATGCCTGCTACATTGGCATTGAACTAAATAAAATTGCGTTATGCCGCGACGCGTGCTCTTCTTAGAATTCAACACCCACGACCGTGAGGAAATATTAATAACGATTTAATATGTGTGTGCTTATGCGTTCGCTGCAGAAACAAAGCTAGAGCAAACGTCAAAGACATTAAGCGAATTAGCGTTCGTACCATATTCGATTGTCTTTTTTTTTGCGTTCTTGTACGACTTCTAATATGTATGTGAGTTCAGCGCACACGTAATAATAATATAATAATATGTGATCTAAATTTACCATCACGTAACCTTCCACCGTGTGTATTTCTATCTTAAATGTATGTATTGTGTGGTAAAATTATTTAAAACTATTTAGTTGTTTTAACTTTTACTAAACTAAATATCCTCCGCACGTATTTAGTATTGCGTATCTTTATTATTTAGATCAGGATCGTCTTTTGATATTTTTAAGTTAACTAACTGCAAGAATCTGCTGTTGTTTTCTTAAAATTATTACTTAATAATATAATTACCAAATTGTAGAAGGAAGTTTCACACTTAGATTTTAATGTTAAATTTATAACCACATATCCGGATTATGTAAATCAGCAAAGATATTTCTCACAATTTTTGCTTACAATAGAAACAAAATGTTTCCTTATCGTATCTTGCGTTACCCTTATTTTGAGCAGGTATATAACAATAAGCTTCTAAAACAAATATCGACCACCTACAGTGGTGAAACCACCATATCTATTCTGTTTGTAAAAGTTTTTTCGTTTTATTTTATACTCGACATCATCTACCTATCTATCTAATCGTTTACCTATTCTTGATTACCCCTAATAAAGTGTTAATGGCATAGTGGAGCATTCAATTGTCCTCGCTAGCCGCAAAATATTCAAGAGACGTGTGCCTATGCAATATAAATAAATTTGAAGTAAACCTTGCTAAATATATCTAGTAATCTTTCTGTTTTAAAAGAAATATAGATTTATTATTTTATAATTTTGTATCCGGCTTAAAAAGTGTCGCAAAAACACAATAAAAATAAATTCTACTTATATTTTACATTTTTTATTGTCTTTATTGCTTTATTATACCTATAGATAATTTTCAAATGTCCATTCATGATAAAATTTGTTTTATGAGTTTAGAGAAATTAAAACATAGAGATTCGTGGTAATTGAATAAGTAAACAGGGTTTTTTCCTCAATAAAGTCTTTGTCGGCAAAACATCCCTCATCTCTGTATTACTCATTCTACATTACAACCAAACAACGTTTTAAAAATTATAATCTTTTTTAAAATTTGTCAAAATATTCATAATATATAAATACCTGTAATTTTTAAAGAAATCTCCAAATTTCCAGAAATTTCAATACTTATTTCAAATTCTGTAAATTTCAGAATTTCCAAAAACTTTTCAAGAATACTTGTGCTAATACTAAAAGCAAAGAAGTCAATCTTTTCAACCCTTTAATTCTTGTGGTGACAGTTAAATGGGCGTAGACACTGTCGCATTATGATTGAGGGTTAGACGACTCACATCCCTCAAAATTTGAATATGGATATGCATAAATAACAAATGCTTTTGAGTGATTTCAATACAATATTGTTAAGCAGATGGCTCCTGTGTCGCGACAATAATGCGCAAATGCGAAAGTTAATCTATGATAGTTGGTAATGATTACAGTTATTCATCGTCCTTCTAAGAAAGCGATTGAAATCTGTCAAAATTTGCAATTTATTGCAAAGACATCATTTACTTCAATAGTTTAAGAGATTAACTTTGGCTTAAGCACTAATTTCTTAGCTTCTGTATGACTGATTTATGATTCATGGATTAAATTCTAAATGCAGTAGATTTTGAGTGAAAATTCGAAATTTTCCAAGGGTTGATTGCCTAGTTAAGCATTGAAATCACCAAGATAAGTAGAGATATGAGCTAATCAAAATTCAAATTCAAATCGATTCAATCATATCCCCACTTGAACCATTAATCCATCGAATCCGTTCGGTGGACCAAAATCCAAGAGCCAATGACTCCGACGCGTCGCAGCTTGTCCTGTCAACGAAAGTCGCACGCACACGGGCCACACATGCCAACCCCTCCTCCAGTAACGGATTTATATCATCCTTCCGGAGGGGATTCCCACAATAATCTACAATACAGAATAACATATGAAACTGTTGTTTTTGTTGCAACTTCTCCCCACTTAAGTTCCCCTCCAGAGGTGAGACAGGTAGATCGTAACAGAGGTGTACCCAGACAAGGCTCATTCCTCGTCAGGATCTATCGTCGAGGTGTTTGTTCTGTGTGCAATCGACGGACAACTCTCTCGGTGAACGCACGATCGTCACTTCTTCAAAGTTGTTCGTCGCTTCTTGAACTGCATGTTTGAAATTCGTGAACGTCCGTCAGTGATAAGTGACTTAACAAATATCACCTAGATTGTGTGTGTCGATGGTGAAAAACTAAGATTTCACATAATTAGCACCCGGGCAGTGAAAGTGCAAATACTCATATGAGCAGCAAAGACGTGATTAGCAACGGAGTTATCAGTTAATTGTGATAAATAGGCGAATCTGGAGCATGCGGCATTCTTAGTGATTAACTGCTTTTGTTCAACGAGAATTAACACTTTATCCAGTTGATACTTACTTATTCAGTGCGTGCGCACTTATTCCATGTGCGATATTTGTGTGCCTTAAAAAAAATCACGGACTTTACTGACACGTTGTGAGTTCTTTTGCTCTAGAAAGGTAAGTGTTCTATTTGATTTACTTGTTACCATAATCATTCAAGTAGAGCAGTTCGCTTTGTTGACAATTTCCTGATATCTTTGTGAGTGAGAATTACTCTAATTGAGTTTATTTAGTGTTCGATTTAGTAATATTGGTTTTAAGTTGGTGATTCCGACGGTGGAATAAACGCTTAACCTAAGTTTTGGAATTTTACAAATGGCAATTTGGCGGCTATTAAGATGACCTCATTCAGGACTTCCCGAAATAACAATTTCAAGGTTTTGTTTATTTCTCAATAATATATAGTTCATGTAATTACATATATTTGGTAGAGTATAATTTTAGTTTAGTCGTAAAACTAAAGTGACTTAGTAATCCTTCTAAGCTACTTGATAAAAGAATAATTTAAGTCACTTAATATTGTAAGAAGAGTCATAAAGTTCCTAATCCATCTTTTATTATATTTAATCCTTAATTATTATAATATTTGCATTTAATTTAATTTTCGTTTAAAATTGATCAAAATCGTATCCGTCTCGTCTTTAATAATAATTATGATGTTTATACATGCGACGCATGTGCAAACTTAGTAGTTTAGCCGCAAAACCGCAATTCGTGCATTGGATGAAATGTAAACATAAATAAATTCAAGGAATTCGAATTCAAATAAAATACCATTGTAATTGACTCGATCGCTTTTAAGGAAACAAAATTAAATTTTTAATAAACAAATTACAGTAGATACTTAAGTATTTTAAAAGTTTTAGGTCAAAATCCAAAAATTCGATAATATCTGATTCATATTACATTACGCCGACTACGTAAATTATTAACATATTTATAACATTTATAAAGAATTCACATAACATTCGTAAAAGTACCGATGACTTAAAAATTTCCACGATACGTGGGTAAATAAGTGTAAAAATCAAATTAGTCATAATCTAGTTGAGCGTTCGTGTCATGGCATACCATAGCTAAGGTGCCATACCACATGCTAAGGTGTATATTGTTCCATATTCTCAAATCATAGATCTACCAATCTTGTAGCTAGTAGATATTCTGCTACATTTCATAAAAAACATGTTCGATTCGACTCTCCACGAACTCCAAATGACTCCGGGCGATTTTAACCAACTACAGGTACCTTACTTCACAGTGAGAATGTGCTGAATGTGTCTCAAGAACTTGAAGGTGAAGGGAGAGTAGGTGGATGTGCATGTGTTCAAGTGTTACAAATCATAAACACGCTTGATCATTGATCATACAATTCATCAGTTCACAGTTTCAAGCGCTATAAATAAATTTTGCGGTTTTGCGATGTGTTTAAGGTGATGTATTAAATACAAGATGATATCATGTCTTTAAAAAAAGCATAAATCATGTGAAAAATAAATATGAATATGGGAAATCATTGAAAAAATGAAGAGATGTGCTAATAGTAACGACTTGGCAGCCATTTTGATCAAAATGACACAACTTAAACTGTCCTCAACTACTAACCAATAGAAATGTAGAAGTAGCAAAACTAACGCCATCTCTAAAACATCACTTGAATTAAATTTATAATCCAGAAGTTCAAACCTTATTTTTGGAAAATCATTGAAAAATTTAAGAGAAGTGCAAATAGTAACGACTCAGCAGCCATTTTGACCAAAATGACATCGTGTTAAATCACCAACCAATAGAAATGTAGAAATAACAAAACTAACGCCATCTCTAAACCATCACTTCAAATAAATTTATAATCCAGAAATTCTAACCTTATTTTAACTTTTAATTTAATGAATTCAAATATAAACACAAACTATAAAAGACTCATTTAACTTGTAAACAAACTAAATATGTAAATGTTACCTATATACAACACAAAGCTAAAAAAACAAAAATGCAAACTTCCCACGATTGTTTCCACCTTGCGCGTGCAAGAACAATATCGTTGAGGAGATCATAATTATTTAATAGCGAGCACGCGTTGACACGGCTGGTTTCTTCGTTGTTTTCGTTTTTCTTTCGTTTACTAGCAAATTCGCCAGTTGCAATTAACTAACCGAATAACAATAAAAATGTATGTCACACAGCTAAATGCCTACTTCTAGCAGGTGCATTGCAACACCTCAAAGACTTGAGATTATTTTAATTAACGCGATCATTGTTTTAGTCTCCACTGGTTTCGCTTTCGTTTAATTATTATTATTGTTTGCTAATTGTTTTAAAGTTTGTCCATGAAAAATTATGTTCTTTAGTGATTGCAAAATTTTCAAGAAAAAAATTAATTCGATTAGGTTACTTAGGAAATAATCTAAGTAAAATAATTTTCATGTTGAGTTGATCTGGACCAAAAAGGGACATAAAACAGAAGGTTTATGACCAAACATAAAAATTCCTCTTTGGGATCAAAGGAATTCGATGCATCCAATTGGTTTTCTATGTTTGAAATGTATCTCTGAGTATTCATACCACTTTGATTCAAATCTAAAAGCACTCAGTGCAATGCATTTTATCCCATGTAGAGTTTCACTGAAGATTGCGACTCAAATATCTTATCAAAAGTGAGTCACAACATAAGGAAAATCGTCAAACACAAAGAAATATTTTCCAAGAAATTCAATCATAAGTTGACAACATTAGCAATAAGTCACTTTACTAAGTACCCTAGTATTAACGCAATTACCTGCGCAGTAGTAAATAATCACTAATTAATAGCGATTTGTGCGTTTAGTGCTCATGATGCCGCTAATTGCACCCATTCCGATAAAGACATGCCTCGACTTAAGTATGCCGCATTCGCATACAGGGTTGATCCACAGATTCAGATCAAACTAGCCGTTGGTCTTTTTCTCTCTATCTCTGTGCGATGATCGATGGGAAACGGCGGACGGGTTCGTGACGCGGTACCACCTCCGCGGTCGTGAAGCCTCAATTTAACACCTCTCTGCTCTTTTGATCTGCCGCGTTTGCGGCTAAGGCAGTTAAGGCAGTGGAAACATGCCTGAGTTGATATCTCTTCTCTTTTTTAACGTGCTCATCATCGCGAATGCACACATTGCCAAGCTGTGTATCTCGACTGGCATATTGTAGGTGGTAGTAAACAATATTCTTGCTCTTCGTGCGGACAAGAACATTTAAAGATTGAAAGACCATTGAGCAGCAAGCAAAAGGTGAGAAACACAGGGCAGCTTAGCTTGCATTGTAAGTACACGATTTCTGTATGCGTCAGGATTAAAAATTATTAATTACAGATTGATGCGCTTCCAGCGTTCTTAAGCTGTTATTATCTTTCTTCGGGCGCTGACTTATTTATACCTAATATTCAATCTGGTTGAGGGATGTTAACTTCGATTAATTGTAGTTTCTCCTCCTTTCTTTTATGCAGAAAATTTAATTACTTACTACAAGAATGAAAACACAAGAAATCAATTTCTAAAGTTAACCGGATTAAACTTAAATTGTAAAACGAAATTCATTTTAAACATTAAACTAAGTATGTAAACTACAATACCCATCATTCGTCATTGGTATCACTTTATACTTAAGTACTTACACTTTTTGTAGCTTTGTAAGTTTTCATGCTAAACGCAAGAAAGCTTTTGCGATTACAATATATGTGTATGTAAGTGCAAGAAATACATACATGAAACTAACTAACTATAGTTAAGTTAAGACTCATCATCGGCTTTCTATTCTCATTCGAAGAGCAATATTGCACACACGACGCACACGATCAACGACAAATGACTTTTCTTTCCGCGTTTTCCACTATTGGAATCGTCGCAAAGTGTGAATAAATCTTACTGTGAATATTTCTTATAAATCGTTTAATTTACGCCACTGCTAAACTGCAAAATAAAGAGAAACCGCATGCTAAAGTATGAATATCTTAAGTATAGTTCGATTTAGGAGCTATTTATGGATGATAAAACTAACAGAAGGAGTGTCATGTCGATTGTATTACTTAGTGTTTTAAAACTAAACAAACAGAATGGAATTATTGAAAGAGTTGCAAATTGACGAGATACGAGTTGAATTCATATTGCAATGAAGAAGAAAAGTGCTAAATGCTGAATTCGCTTTCATTTCCTCAACAAGATGAGTAGCTATTTGCAATTTCTGTTTGCATATGCAACAGAAGCAACCGAAGATTCTTTTTTTTCAAAAGATGACGGTGTAAAAATGAATTTTGCAATGTTTGTGTTCAAATTTCGGGTGGCGTGAAATTCATCCAAGTGCATAATCATTGCACCCAACTATCTCACGGTTTTAAATCGATCTGCATTACATATCGCCGACAAATATGTAACGCGCCAGATAAATCACGCCTCGTTTAAAAGGTTCTGGTCCCGATTGTGTTCAATTGATATGCAAGTCATCATCAGATGCAATTCATCTGCGCTTTTCCGACTCACGAAAGCTCAGAGCTTTGAATAAAATTCTGTAAGGTTTATGTGCAAACGCAGGACTTGGACTATTATTGATATTTGTTATTATTAATATTATATT
>JASKGN010034977.1:0-16814 GCA_030556245.1 Falagria sp. GC000072 | reverse complement strand
TACTTGCAGTACATGCCTCCGAATTGGGAAAAATCCATGCTCAATAATAACCACACCTATTAAGTCCCGAACAGGCCAGGCCTGCGCCCCCAAGCTGTAACGATTTCATATTACGAACTTTCGGAGCCTTTGGGGAGCCAAGGCGCACCGAACGAACGCGAACGATTCTAACGGCCACCACCATCCATGGTTTCTATATTAAAATTCTGTTGCTTTTCCCGATACTGATTTGTTTACTTCTTTTCCTTTTATTTTCGCGAATAATTTCAAGCGACAGATGCTGATCGTCCTTCCTTCTGATTATTTTCCCAAACCCATGTGGTGTAAGTTTGGTTATCTATCCATCGAGGAAAATTCAATAGCTCATTTCTTCCGAAATAATTGAACTTTCAATTGAAATCTGTTTCTAATGCCTCTTTATTTTTCAATTCTTCTTGTATATCACGTGTATGCAAACCTGAATCATTATGATATTCCTAATTGTATTAAAATTATTCGTACCTATGTAAGTTTGTACTGTGCATATATACAGTAGACCTCTGTAGATGTGTGATGGGAAATGTGTACACAAGGTATAGAACAGAGGCGGCTATCGATCGGATCAGTTCGTAGAGCGTCGTGTACGCCGGCCGGCACCGTCTCCACCACCGCCGTTGCTGGCTGCTGTAGCTACAACTATTTCCTAATCCCTACCACACTTCCTTCCTCTTAAATTTGCAGCCGCTTGTGTTTTGTTTCCCTCGAAACGAGAAAATCAGTGGAAGAAGAAGTCGGTTTCCCACCTCCTAAGTTTACGACCGGCCGTCCGACTCTCCTTCCTTTCCGTTTGCATTTTTTATTCGGTGCTCTTGACTGCTCCGCTCCGTGCGTTATGCTACAATATCCGAGTCGAAAGTCCCGCAAAGTTTTTGCCCTGCTGCGTACGCAGCTTTTCGGGGGAGTAGTGCGCTGCACTCGAGAATCACACATCCGCTTTAATATCAGACGAGCACGAGCTTGGCTGGCATGGCAAATTAAAGCCACTTAAAGCTCTCTCTCCATATTCCTGCTGCTATCTCCTATCGATACCTATTCTACGTCAGAACATGCTGCCTGCCTGCTGCCTTGCCTGCTTGTATGTATAAATTTGTATGGACAGGCCCTAGTGCTTTTAGGTACTGTACATTCTTGCTCCGTGGACTTGTCTGCTGGTCGCTTGATCGTTGCGACCTCTCGCAATGTGCACACACGTTCCGCTTGTAAAACTAAATTTATTTTTTACAAAAAACGTCGGTACTTCCTTTTGTATATTTTTAATACCCAACACTCGCAGCAGGCTATGAAAATTAACCGACGAAAGAATTGCTTTTGTTTCTTTTGGCAAAATGGCTGCTTCCGTCATTATTCAAAATGGCCTCCGTCGTCGTTAGCTGCTTTTTTCTCCTGAATTTTTGTGTGGTGCTTACTTATTCTTGAAATTTAAATTTGTAATCTGCCCGACTGCGCCGTCCTAAAGGGTTTCTTCAGACTTTCCGTCGTAATGTGCAAGTTGCACGAAGTACAAGTTCATCAAGTTATGAGTTGTGTGTGCATAATTTATACGCAATAATAAGGTGAGGCTGAATTGAAAATAAAGGGTGGTTTTGAATCGTGATGAACGAACGAAGGGCACATGCTCGCTTTCTGCGGCGCGCGTGTATTCAACGGTTCGGTGGGCTCCTCTGGCATGGCGCTCTATTCATATTCAGAGTTCGTGCCCGAGAGCAGCGCGCCGTATGCATTTGTCATTTAAATAAATTAGCTTCAAAAAGTATGCTAATTTTCGGCGAGCATACATATAATGATGAGCCGAGCCCCCTTCCTCGCTGAACTCGTCTGAACTCTCTCTCCAGATAATATGATAATATCAATCTGGAATTCAAGTCTCAAGTTTTTCGACGGAGATTTTCAATTGCATTTGCAATTTAAACAGCGCGGCATTCTCTTATTCACTCTAATTCGAATAATAAATAAAAGTATGTCAAAATGGCGGCAGGCTTTTGCGGGGCGGCTTTGAGATATTCGATTTTCGCTCGAAATAAATTCGGCATCGGTTTATTGGTTTCAATGCAGACTTGTTCGACCTCATCGACACTCTGATGACTCGATTGCCTTTTGCAACGAGGCGCACCAACAAATTTGAATTTGCAATGCAGATCTGCTAGCGGAGCAGCACACAGAACATCAGCCAGACCCAGACCCGTTGGTTGCCGTTTGGCTATATGTGGCAAGTTCCACCAGCTAGCTGCTAGCAGCCTGCCTAGCTGTTTCAAAAGCTTCATCACATCGAACGCGATTCCCTTTCATCTCCGCTCAACGATCCTGCCTAGCTGGTTATTATTGTGCATTGAGTTTGAGCTTGAGCTTTTTGCATATCCATGCCATGAACGAAGCTTTTCGTTTGTTCTTCTTCTCGTGTGAGCACGATGATCGTAGTGCCAAAGGAAAGTGGAAAGAGGGCTGGCTGCTAAAACTTTTCAATTCCATGCGAATTTTACAGGTTTTAATATGTAAGATAATACAAGACGATGAGCAGATCTATACAATGTTTATGATCCCAAATGGCGAATGTGTGTACAGATCAAAACAAGACATGACAAGACGGTGTAGGATCAATGCATTATTGTAATACATGTTTCATGCAGGAGACCGCAGCAGTTGGATTCGAACGTGTTATTATTTATTAAAGGGGATCCGTTCGTTCCTAATGGTATATCGGTTTTAAGAGCAGCGCGCGCTCGCGCCGCCCCCGCAACCTATCCAACACGCACAAACACTAAACTCTCGACAACGATCAACACCGATTCTTCTCTCTTTTCTTTTCTGATTTGTTTCTTTCGTCACCTGTGGCGATTTACACTCACTCCTCCTATCTATTCCTCTTTTTTTTTTTTATCAATCGTTTAATTTTTCTTCCTCTTTACAGAAACCCTTCTGCAAATGGACAGACAACAGCTACAAAAATTCGTTCAGTACCTGATCTCCGAGCATCACACCGAAGTGCTGCCGACCGCCCAGAAACTCGCCGACGAGATTCTGCAACAACGCAGCGAAATCAATCAGATACCGGGAGCGCCGGATCCAACTGCTGGCGCTTCCGCTGATGATGATCACACGTGGCATTTGGACGAGGAGCAGGTGTGCGAACAGGTCAAGTCATATCTGTCGCAAGGCACTTATTACAATGCCAATAAACAATTGAACTCGCTGTTTTCCAAGGTAATTCATTTCTGGATCTGGATGATAAGATGATTTGGTAATTTTCGTTCGGTTTGTTGTTTGCAGGTCAGAGAAATGTTGCGGGCGCAGGACTCTAACGGTGCAAGAATGTTAACGCTTATCACGGAACAGTTCCTATCCGATCCCAGGTTGCAATTGTGGCGTAATCAAGGCACACCTATGACTGATAAGTGCCGTCAATTATGGGATCAACTTGGTAAATAACTTCTCACTCTTAGTTCGAATTAATTTATAAATATATCATACACTTGATACTCTCTATCCGGAGTAAATACAAACAGTACAATTACAATATGTATTTATATAATAAATAAAGTTTATCGAACTCGTTTTTGCTCGGGGAGAGATAGTGTGTGGACAAATATTGAACATGTGACTGACTCGGATTTTCTTTTGTTTTTGAATTGTAGGCTCGTTGTGGGTTTGCATAGTATTAAATCCAAATTGTACAAATCACGAAAAACAACATTGGAAGCAACTCCTAGAGAAATGGACGCACATTGATGTCTGCCCGCCAGAAGATCCAGACTTTCGGTTACATCAAACTAATCAACGAGATTCTGTAGGTTTCTTTCTTTCTTCTTTTTGTTTGTTATCAGTGCAGTATTTAATGATTGTACCTAATTTGATAATGATTTTGCAGTATGTGAATAGAGATCGTGATAGGGACAGACATTATCACGATAGAGATCGAGAACGTGATCGATACGCAGATAGAGAACGTGATAGAAGAGAACGCAGAGATCGGGATCGAGAAAGAGAACGCGATAGGGATCGTGGTAGACCTGTCTACGATTCTTCCAGCAGTTCAGATGATGACGACTCCTCAAGTTATCATTACAGTAGAAACAACAATAAGCGAATACGTTTATCAGGGAATCATTCTAAGTCAGCACCAGCTTTACCTAGGACAGTATTTCATAGGTAGGCAACTCATTCTACTTTTCTTCTTCTTTATCAAAACTTACATGATTTTCTTGCTTTTCCAGAGCTTTAGATGCAGTTTCAATGTCATGGGATAACATGCACTTGAAGAACATTTTATCCAGTGACGTTTATTGCTCACATGTGCCAGATAATTCAACCTCGGGCACTTTCAATTCACAAGGACAACCATTGTGGAATGGTGAGCGATCCATTCGATTTCCTGCTTTCTTTCTTTGAAAGCAATGGTCTTTCTATGACCAAGTCTTATTCTTATCATATTCTGTTACAGAACCGATACCATTATGTGCCGCTCGCGTAGATTCGCTGCGTTCGCATGGTCATATGGAAGCCGCGTTGCGGTTGGCGGTTTCCGTCGTACGCACGATGAAACAGCAGCAGCTGATTGCTCAGAAGAAGTGGAATGAAAGTCAGCAAGCATGTACCAGTGCAGCTTCTGCAGCGAGCACCAGCAAAATCAACAAGCCATGTACGTCGCGATGTGCTGGTCAATGCATCGCGAATTCTTCGACTTCCACGACATCGACGAAAGCTCCGGCGAACACCGATGGCTGGGTGGGCCATCCTTTGGATCCCATCGGCACTTTGTTTGATACTCTTGCCGATGCATCCATCGTGCCTGAAGATCAACGCCCACGGACACCCAGCTACTTAGACATTGTGGGCATGGACGATCAGCATAATAACATTCGACCGAGGTATCACCATGTGCCTGTCGTAGGTTCTCGCGATCGTGCCGAAACTTATTTGACACTTGCCTTTGAAGTTGCCTTGATTGGTTTGGGACAGCAGCGAATTATGCCGGTTGGATTGTATGCACAGGTACTTATAAAAACTCTTCCATTATTTATTGTTTAATCGAGATAACTTTGTTATATTTATCTTTATAGGAAAAGGCATGCAAACAAGAAGATCGACTTATTGCCAAGCTGCAAGAAATCGAATTGGATATTAATTTAGTACCAGTATTACGTAGACAAGCAATAATATTATTGGAGGGCGGCCCAGCTAGCGGGCTCGGTATTGGTATTCATCCCGAGAGTATACCCATGCATACATTTGCCCGCTTCATGTTCCTATCGCTGCTTAGTTACGATCCTGATCTCGCATACGATGTCGGCCTCAGGGCGATGCGGCTCCCTTTACTCGAAGAGCACGAAGATTCCGATGATCCGATGGGGGGCAATGCTTCCAGTTCACTTATGCTCAGTCGATCTCCAAGATGGTTTACTTTGGGACACATTGAGACACAACAGTGTGCATTAAGCAGTACAATGTTAAGTGCTGCAAAAGGTAATTTCATTTCATTGCCATTCTAAAATGTTAGCGATTCTTCTAACATTCATTCATTTGTTTTTTTAATCGTTTAGGTGAAGTCATGCGTTTACGAACTGTACTAGAGTCTTCCCAAAGACATATTCATAGTTCTTCACATCTTTTCAAATTGGCGCAAGATGCGTTTCGTTTCGCGACACCTGAGAACGGTCCGCGACATCCCACGTTACTTAGCGTCGCTTTTGAATTAGGCTTGCAAGTGATGCGAATGACTTTGTCTTCTTTGAACTGGCGACGAAGGGAAATGGTGCGATGGCTAGTAACTTGCGCGACTGAAGTTGGGGTAGATGCATTGCTATCAATCATGCAAAATTGGTATCAATTTTTTACACCAACGGAAGCTACTGGACCTGTGGCCACTACTGTAATGTCTCCGAGTACAATCGTTCGTTTGAATTTAGCGTACACGCAACAAGATGAACTTTCCAGTTGTGCGAGAACGCTAGCTTTGCAATGTGCCACGAAGGTAATTAATTCATATTTATATTAGCAGGAGGAATATGATGACTTTGTTCGAATTATGCAGTGGGCGAGTTAATTAATAATTGTGTATTTATTTAGGACCCTCCGAACTGTGCCTTGAACGCACTAACTTTGTGCGAAAACGATCCTATGGCATTCGAAACTGCTTATCAGATTGTGGTTGAAGCAGCCTCGCATATCATGACTTCTTCACAACTGTTCACAATTGCCAGATACATGGAACATCGTGGATATCCTACTAGGGCCTACAAACTTGCCGTACTTGCTATGAAAAATGTACATTTAGCTTATAATCAAGTAAGTGTCCTTTTTTTTACTCTTTTCTTTGTGGAATTTAGTTCAAAACTAATTGATTACAATTATTTTAATGAATTTTCAGGATACTCATCCTGCAATTAACGATATCCATTGGGCATGTGCCTTAAGCCATTCCCTGGGTAAACCTGAACTTACGAATATGATTCCACTTCTTGTAAAGAATGTGCAATGTGCCACAGTATTGTCAGACATCCTTCGAAGGTGTAGTATGACAGCACCAGGGATGTCCTGTCCACCACCATTACCAGCGCCTATAGATAATGGCAAACTTATGCCAATGTCTCAACACAGATCATCTGGACGAGGTTGCACTTCCAGTATTAAGCCTTTGTCATATGATCGCTTGCCATTGCGACAGCTACTTGAAGCGGCTGTTGCTGCGTATATAAATACAACGCATTCTCGTCTAACGCACATTTCGCCTCGGCATTATGGCGATTTTATCGACTTCCTAACTAAAGCGCGCGATACCTTTATTCTTGCGCAAGATGGACATGCCCAATTTAGCCAACTTATTGAAAACATGAAAGTGGCGTATAAAGGCAAGAAGAAACTCATGTTCCTGGTCAAGGAACGGTTTGGCTGATATGAAGCCACAATGTGCAACAATAGGAACTTTTACAAACAACGGACAATATACAGTATGAAATTTTAGTTGATAGGGGAAAAACATGATTAATAATAATATTTCCAAAGGGAATTAAATTATGAAGGATACCGAAGGAATCAATTTACAAGTAGAAGAAACTAAAATCTTACTTGTTTTATTCGTTACGATTTATTTCGGTTTTTTACTTTTTAATTAGGTACTCTTTTATTATTAATGATGTGCAGACTGATTTATTGTTTAAAATGTAATTTAATAGGTGTAAAAAAAAGCGGGCACGCGAAACTGACGTTTATTTATTTTTGTAAAAATGGAGTGCGCGTTGTTTGTATCGAAACAAAAGAAAAACAGGTTCATAAAGATCTCAACGAAAATGCGAAGAAAAGTATCGTTCATGCGAATTTCTGGCCCTTATTATATATATTTATATTTAGCTTATTTAATTTAATCAACCAAAGATTGTTATATGTAAATTATTATTTAATTTAAGTTTACTTTTGTATATATTTATATGTATATGCCGTGTACATTTTGTTTAGTTATTGTAAGTGGTGCGACGAATCTAAAATTGATATTTTATCAATAATTCAACGAAACAATTGAATGAAATCAAATTCTTAATACTTTAAACAATCAGTTATCAAAAATACAACTCGTATGTACAAAATACATATTAAATTTATATACTAATATTAAAACAAAGGCTTAAGCATATACATACAATTTCAAAAATGCAGTAGATCCAAAAGATTACTTTACGTACGACTGAATAGGAATAATACTAAATTATTTTAAAAAAGTAATTACTCTAATTAAGCATGATTTTTACGCCGACATAACACTTTGAAATTGTAACTGAGTAATAAGATTATGGGCTTGAATTTAAGATTCATCTGTGATTCAAACAGTTTACCACTTGCTGTTAATTTAGTGTTTCAAAGTTGTGTATTTTTTGTTCTGTAATTGACAAGGTTCATTTGCATTATGTATAAAACTAATTTAATTATTTGTCATTCGATGTAAGAAACAAAAGACGATCATGTCACACATGAATGACTTGAAACATAAATAGCAAATAATATTATAGTCTGGTATGAATTCAAGGCTGGAAAACTAACTAAAGATATGAATAAGTTCATTTTTAATAAGTATAATTACATACTACTGCATGACATAATTTAAATTTATGTTAACAATAGTCAAAATCTTCCAGTGATTTAGTATTTCTACGAGTCTATGTATTAATTTTCCAATTGCGCTTCTTAAGTTTAAACTTTTATGATCAGAAGGATATTATATCTAAAAAATGATTTGCGTTCAAATTACACAAACTAAATTTAAATTTATTTTTATAAATCGTTGCAATTTGTTGTCACTTTAGTTCAATTTATTCTTTTAAAGAAAAGAAAGTTGTGTAAATATTAACATAAAGAAATGATAAGAACAATGCGAGTGCATTCCAAATTATATAAAAAAAACTTTTGTATTATAAATTGATAAGAAGATAATTTTTCAGTTTCATGAGAAATATTTGAAGGTTTATCAAATTCTTATTTGTACAATTACTAATTTAATTCTTTCGTTGTTGTGTTGTGTTTTACGTGTATAAAACAAGGAAATAGTTCTGTAAGTAGGTAAAATTAAATAACAAAAGAATGGAGAGATTTAAAAAAGTACCGATGAGTAAAAATGTTGAGAGGACATTGTACATATTGCCAAAAAATGAAGTTAATTTAGAATATTAATGAATAATAATGCTAATGAATCATGCATTAAAAATTAAACTTAATTAGAATGTGCAAAGATATAAACTTTTGTTTTCATGAATAATATTTAATTAGTAAGATGACTAAATGAATGAAAACAAACAAAAGAAGCAATTATTGCATACGTTTGTCGGTGTGTGTGCGAGTAATTACAACTATTATTTTTATGACGTTGGAACTGAGATAAAATGATGAAGTAAAAAAACATGAAGAATAAAAAACGACATATTTGTAACTGAGTAGTAATTCATTCATATTAATAATTAATTAATTCATTATTTTATTACATAATCTTGAAACATTTAAAATTTTAGTTTGTTAGATATTTCCAGGCTTTAACATAAATATAAACAGCTATCTACAACTACATAATGACTGATAAGGTATTTGTAACATCAAATATTCTTAAAATTAAGTTATATCTAATTTTTGGTACTTGGAATTGTTGACAGTGATTAGTTTAAGCCCACACCTGTAACAAAAACAAAGTTTTAATTTACAACTTAATGTAAATGTTATAAATTAAGTTCACATACTCTAAGAGTATAATCCCATGAACCAGTAGACAGTGCAGTACCATCAGGGCTCACTTGAAGACAAGATACTCGATTTTCATGACCATATAACAAACACATACGCTCGCATTTCAATGTATCCCATACACTAACAGTGTAATCGTTATATCCAGAAAACAAAAGCCTTCCAGACACAGAAAAATCGACGCTATTTACACCGAAAATTATACTTTCTTTGCTATAAACTGCTACTTCTTTGTCAGCACGTAAATCAAACAATCGACACGTGGAATCATCACTTCCTGTTGCAACTGCATCACCACTTGGATGGAACTTCACACTGTTAACATCAGATTCATGTCCTTCGAAAGACTGAACACATTGACCTGAACGCATGTCCCAAATTAATACCAGTTTATCACAACTCTAAAAACAAAACATTTATTTATAATATTATTTTTATATTCTAACTAACTAAATGCAAACTTACACCTGAAACAAATGTATTCCCTGTTTCGGATGGTGCTAAGTCAATGGACATAACATCTGCAGAATGCCCATGAAAATTCTGCAATAACTGACCAGATTCAACATCCCACAATGCACACGTTGAATCTCCACTGCCTGTTAAAATCTGCTGATCGGAATTTGGAAAGATACAACAACTCATGTAACTTGTATGAGTACCAACAGTTTTCTTCTTGAGAGTTACATCTTCATCTAAACTTAATGGATACACAGTGACTTTATTATCAAGTCCACTAAAAGAAAACATTTCTTTATTTGAATCATTTTATAGAAATTAATAAATTTAGTTGTACCCGCAGGCCACCAAGTTACCACTTGGTGCATATGCACAAGCCATCACCCATGTTGTAGGCATGGTAACTGCATGCTCCTTGTTAGTGGTGAAAGCATCCCAAATTATCATTTTGCCATCCTTACAAAACCAACACCAGAAATGTGAATTAATTTTAAAAAATCGTGTAAATTTTAAGGAATTATTATGTGAAAGTGCAAACAAGAATTAAATCTATATTTTCTTTATAAATATTACCTGGGAAGAAGACACAATGTGTCTTTTATCAGGTGACCAATCTGAACATAATACTTTTGCTTGATGGCCTTTTAATGTTCGTCTTGGTTTAATATTCATATAATTAATAATTTCCAAACGTTCAGCAACAGAAGACACTAAAATAAAATATTTTTAATTAAAATTTTTAATAATATGTTATAATTTGATTTATACATGTAACATCATTCAATTTTTGTCTTTCATCTTCTAATTTTTGTTTTAATGTTTCAGCTTCTTTCATTAACGATTCAACTGTTTCAATTGGTTGTGCATTGATATCGACTGCCATGTTCCTACAATTTAAATAGTTTAGTAAGTAATTAATTATTTCTTAGCTAAGTGTAGAATTACTTCGTTATTTATTTGAAATTCAAGATTAAATTTGAGAGGAAATGGAATTCAATCAATAAACATAAATGTTTTGGTTTCAGGACTAGTGGGGAAAGAGAATGAGATAAATCTCGGGGTATTTCGGAATATGCGTGCGCAATATTCTTTTAAATATAACAAAATTTCTTTTTATTTATTTATATTTATTTGTTAATTAAAAGTTACATTGATTATCAATAGCTTTGCAATATTTAATTGTAGAATTGTTGAATATTTTATAAGAAATTTGAAGGCGGCAATAATTTAAATTCCAACAATTTTAGTTATTTTTAAAATTCACTATGTTGATTGTAGTAACAATGATATAATTCGATTAACCTAATAAGATTTTCCCTAGTCACCTGGTTAGTTCAATCCATTCAATCATAATTTTTTTAAAGGAAATTCGTGATAATATTGAATGAAAATGTGGTTTGAAGAGGCTGAAGAATTGTTTAAAGGATACTTACCGTATTATCTACTAGTATTTCTTCCAATATTTATTATTGTGTCACCTGTAAATCCAGTAGCTGCATCACATGAATTTCCTGTTTATCGAATGCAGCATTATGATCTTCATGGAGTCGCCCATGGTAAATATTTACATTTCTATCATAAACCATCATTATATATGCCATTATATTATAAGTCTCTTTAATATTTTTGTTATTTTTATAATCTAGGATGTAGAAGTGCCATGATTAATTTAGAAGCACGATCTTTAAATAGCTGGACTACATCAAGGCATTGTGTAGTTACAAAACTACAAGAACTTACAATTGATCACTTCAGAAACATTCGTACAAAAGCTGGAGCACTTTTGGTTATTCTACCAAATGATTTAGAGGAATTATCACAAGAAGAAAAACAGCACTTGCTTCTATTGGAGAATGCTATGTTGGCACAAGAAATTACAATCCCTGTGTACTTTGCACATGCTTCAGGAGAACTTGAAGGAATTGCTAATGAAGTGGCTGTGAGTGCAGTTACTGATGACAAGACAAAATCAGCATCGGAAGTAATGTTGTCATCAATTGGGGCAACTGGTTATCAGATTGTTATTAGTCCAAAGACACCTAGTATTAGGAATGATGTGAAAATTGCAACTATTCAGGGAAATTTAGTTGGATATGGTGCAGATGGAAAAATTCCAACAATTGCAATTGTTGCTTATTATGATAGTTTCGGCATGTCTCCAGATTTGTCTTATGGAGCTGATTCTAATGGATCGGGTGTTGCTATTTTATTGGAATTGATTCGGTTGTTTACCAATTTGTATACTGATCAGAAAACACATGGGATGTATAACATTGTGTTTTTGTTATCTGGTGGTGGCAAATTAAATTTCCAAGGAAGTAAGAAATGGTTGGAAGATCAACTGGATTCGTTAGATGGTTCAATTATTCAAGTAAGTCAATAATTTTAATACATCATACTTTTTATTTACTTAAGTTATTTTATTAATTATAGGAAGCGTCTTATGTTATGTGTTTGGATTCATTATCATCAAACGATGCAATTTATATGCATGTTTCTAAACCACCTAAGGATGGATCGTTAGCATTGAGTTTCCTTAAAAACTTGAAATTATCTTCGGAAGCTTTTAAATATGAAAAAGAAATTGAAGGTGTTCACAAGAAAATTAATCTGGCTGATGATCTTTTAGCTTGGGAACATGAAAGATATAGCATTCGTCGGCTTCCTGCGTTTACTTTATCTTCACTTAAATCGCATAAAGATATGAAACGAGGAAGTATTTTGGATACACGCCAGAGTTTGGATATGGATCAGTTAGTTGAGAACACACAGATTATTGCAGATGCTTTGTCTAGGACTATTTATAATGTAACTGGCTCTGTTTTTGGAGAATCATTGGTAAGACAATTGATTTATTTTATTTTTATTTTAAGAATTAGTTTCCAAAACTTGCCAACAGTCGATTAATTAATCTTTTTTTTAAATGTTTTAGAAAGTTGAAAAATCATCATTGGAATCATGGGTGAATTATCTTGGATCCCAACCACGTTCCGCCCAATTGTTAAGCAATAAAGACAATGCATTGGTGAACTTGTTTAAGGAAACCTTCACAAAATATTTGCGTGATGTTAAGATAACATATGCTGTTCCTGATAAACGTGATCCTGATTTTGTTTTCTATGATGTTACCAAAGGAGTTATGAATATTTATAGGTAAGTACTTTATTATCATTAAACTAACAATAAGGAAATTAAAAAATATTTGTGTGTGTTACAGTGTTAAACCGGCATTCTTCGATCTCATTTTAACTATGGGAATTGTCGGTTATTTAGTATCGATTTATTTCCTCATTCAGAAATTCCCCATAATTTATTCTATGGCTTGCAATATTACCAAAAAACAAAAGACTAATTAAAAACGTAATTCATTAGTTGCCAAATTAGTTATTAGTATATTTGGATTGTTTTGTTTTAGTATTTATGAAAAGCATTTTTATTGTTTCTTTATCAAGTTGATACATACAAATAATAATAATAAAATCTATTATCAAAGTTTATAGAATTATATCTTTCCCATTATAGTAAAAGAATAAAATATATAGAGAATAAAACACTTGTAAAGGTACCCTTTCGATCATAGCGCCTGCGCTCGAGTGACGTAATATATAGGCGGAGCCAAGTTTGTTTATAAAGCTGCGCTTCATGGTTGCTACAAGACAACGTGACAAGCAATGAACCGAAGCGACGGGACAAGCGTCGTTTAGCAACGATGTGACACGGCTTTATAAATAAACTTGGCTCCGCCCATATTTTACGTCACGCGGGCGGTATGAACGTAAGGGTATCTTTATAACAAGTTACATGTCGGTAGACTTTTCTTAAGCGTAAAATTTGCCATTGCATTTGTCACAATGTTTAAGTTCTCTTACAATATCTACGTCGGTGTTTAATGCATCATTTCCGCGATCAACAATTACTTGCACAACCCATTTCGAACAATAAGTTGTTAATTTTTCAAGTAATACTACAATTGTAGAATTACTATAAATAATAGCTTGTTCGACTAGTTTTAAGCTATTGTTACCTTCTGATGTTATTTTGTCAGGCATAAATTCTGGAACACCTTCAGTATAATAGAACTGTAAAATTACTTTCATAACAGTTAATGACGATTTAACAGACGGGTACAAACTTTCAATCGACTTATATAGCATATTATCATCAAGTTGCAATTTCTTCAGGAATTTTTTCAATATCTTTACTAGTGTATATTGAATATAGGGTGTAAATGCAAATAGCATTTGTTGAAGTTTTGCCTTTGCATCTAAATCTGCATTGGATGTTATTTTAGCACACTGTGTAAGAGTGTCAAATATTTGTAATTTCTCGACTTTAGCTATAATAGTATTAGTTTCATGCACAGAAGTTTTAGGTTGTTGATCGGATAGAACTGGTATCTTCGCAAGCATTTCGGTTTTTCCTATTTTTGATAAACTGTTGAAGTTTTGAATATCAACTTCAATACCATTGAATAAAAGTTTTTCACCTTTTATTGTATATTTAATTCCATTTTCATTCATGAGTTCAGCGTTTTTCGTTAAAATTGATACCACGTCAGGAAGGTTGTCCAAATTACGAAGGTATTTGATTACTTGTGCGTTTGCAGTTTGAACGTTATGGGTATCATCTGCTGTTGAAGAAAACAAATTCAATAATGTCTCTTTATCCTTTTTAGTTGAGAGTGAATCCAAAATTTTGGAAATGGTTGCATTTTGTGCTCGCGAAATTATTGTATTGGCCGATTGTGCAGAATACACTGCATGTCCAAAGAATAAAATGGCTGATGTTAGTTGAACTAGCGCAAGTGGGTTTACTGAGCCATTATTTTTCATTTGGCAAATTACATCAATAGCTGAATTACTAAGAGCTACCCCGTTTGCTGTTAAGTTAGCTATAGTTATACTATTAACTATTACTCGTGCCGTCTGAAATAATTTTACAAATTCAATTTAAGTTAACAATTTTAATATTTATTAGTACTTACTAATCCAATTGTTACCCCAGTTCTTGCCATGTATGTCAAAGCAAAAGTAGCACCTGCTCCACTAAAACCTAAAGAGCCAGCAACAATATTAAAATAAGCACCACGTGCTGCAGGTGATCTTAAACTTAAAGTCTGACAATATTTCCCACGATCAGCCAATACCATACTACTTCTAACAATGCTATAAACACCAACTCCTATTCCAACACCCACTGCAGCTATTGCTACAACAGGCACTGCCAAAGCCGATGCAACAACTGCTGTAGCACCAGCAACACCACCTACTACACTTAAACCAATATCAAATCCTTTTAGTATTGCAGGACCAATTCCACAAGCAGGAGAAGGGCAAATTTCCAATTGCACACAATTGCGATAGTCCCCTGTGTATTTGCCATTCTTTGGAGCGATAATCATCACTTGAGGGAACAGATTATTCTCCAAGAAGTCTTCCCAGCTTTGATATACTCTTCCAGAATGGTCAATATAAATTCGACAGGCGGAACTATTCTTTGGACAATCGAAACATTTCCTGATCCCAAATAATGGAACAATGCCAAAATCCAGACAAGGTTGGTAATCATTTTCTTTTAAAAACTTCTTATGTTTTTCTTGTGGTAATGGCGTGATGCAAATTCGCATGAAACTAACATAAAGTGTGTTTGGATTCTCTCCATATTCTGAAATATTTCAAAAATTAAGAAGAAAGCACAAAAACTACTTTTAACATTTTACTTGATGCAACATTTTTAATCTTATCAAATGTTTTGTCAATTTCTTTCTTTTGGGATTTGCTATATCCATTTTCATTTAACGGTGGTCCAAAATATGCGAAACCTATTTTATCTCTTAGTTGGTCTCCTTGTCCCTGATCTAATTTAAAACAATCGAAATCGCGATCGCCCATTTGTTTGTACATAACTTGTTGATATGCACCTGGTCCACAATCTTCATCATAGTCAGCTAATTCTGTTTCCATCAGGAAAAATGTATTAGCTTCTTTATAAATCTCAATCATTTTCGTTACACTTGTATTTTCATCAATAACAGAATATAATGTCATTATTTTTCCAACTGGAACAAATATAAATAAGGCACCAATTTTTGCTTGTAAAATAAGTTCAAGTTTTCGTAAACCAAATGCTCTCTCTAATGCAATACATAGTGTTTGATTTAAGAGTGAATCTGTAACATCCCAAGATAAAAATAATGCATTATGAGGTAGATATATATCCCTGAATTTCTCTAGTTTATCAAATAGTTTCTTGTCTTTTGTGGTAAAATTCAAAAGGAGCATTTTTTGCTAAAAATACCAAAAAATTACCTATTTTCGATTTTATTATTTTTAACTTACTGGAAGTTGCAGGCATATTTCAATTGTATCATGTAATGAGCAACAAGAATCTTTCATGAAAATTCTTATAATGTTACTTGATTCACGAGAACGATTGATAGCTTTCAATTCATAAAGATCTGCGGCAGAAGAAAATTGATTATGCAAATTATTGAAGTATTGATACTTTTTACCAGTGATATTATAAATATCTTGAAAATAAGTAAACATATGCTCAATTGTGGCTGCCAAATTTTGTAAGTACCCGTCCGGCTCTAATACAGTTGAAAATATTTTTGGTGTAATATTTATGGTACTTTCATCAGGCATGAAAAAGAAAATGCCACCTTGTGAACTTGTTATTGTTTGTTTCAATACATCTTCATCAAAATATTTATCACAAATTGATTTCAAGGCATTATGATACATAGAATCTGATATGTCCCAAAAGACTGGTACTAGTAGCTGATTGTATTTTCTAAAGATCCCATTTTTCAATAAGTCATTAAATTCATTGGTCAAAACACTTCCCTCTTTATACATATAAATAATAAGCACCTTTTTCTGAAAAAAATAATTAGGTATATTTAAAATGCTTTAGATATGAATTATATCTCTCTTATCACCTACCAATTGTGATAATGGTTGATTATTACAAATATTTATTGCTTTGTTTATAGGAACATACTTATAAGTATTTTTTATGTCACTCCACTTATCATTATGTAGATATAAAGTTGCACATTTTTCAACCAATTTATCTGCAAACAGTAATTTAATTAAATT